>CAUYRT010108348.1:0-32424 GCA_963574885.1 Lepilemur ruficaudatus
AAAACTTTTGACCCAATTATCCATGAACAATCTTATTTAACAAAATTCTCAGACTAATACCAATCTCTTGATTTCTTTTCCAAAAATCTTTGTTACTTACTCTGTACTGTCAGTGAACTAGTTAGAACTAAACTTATCCTCATAATGGAATTTTACTGCATTCATGTCAGAATTGATAACTGATTTTCCCCTTTTCTATACTATTTCCTACTTCCTGTCAGTTGTATAATGTTGCCTTGATTAAACACTTTTACCCTGGGAATGGTTGACCTTAGAAAGTATTTATTACACTAACAAGTGTGCTTTTTTTTTCAAGGCTAACTGAAAATAGCAGAACTTTAGATTCTCTTCACTAAGAATTTCAAATATTTCTCTCTCAAATGCTACTTAAACATATTTTTTCTTTCCTTTATGTTTATTATAGTTCATACTTTAGAGAGAAGTTCCAGAGATAGAAGAATCAAAGTAAGCTCTATTTATATGCTGTTGTTTATCTTTTTAAAATTTTTGCATGAAAGATGGAAAGTTATTTTTTAAAAAGAGAAAAATTTAGATTGTTTCCTGGTGAATATTTATGTCTAATATTCCAGACTTTTAACTTTACTTGGATTTTTTATCATCACAATTTCCAAACATGATTTTATTTTATTTTCCTTTGATTTATTCCACCTCATAAAGAAAAATCCTCTGAAATTTACAGAAGGATAGGGCAAGGCCATGGTCCTATTCTGTATGCTTAAGGCCAGAATTAAATAAAAACATGAGTAGGCAAAGTCTGCTCTCCGGGGCTTCTGCTTTCAGATCCCACCTCCCCTTCAGTGGCCTCTCCTCTCCTTCCTCTTCTTTGACACTGCAGTGCCCTCTTCCTTCCCTTGCCCTCCTATTGTCAGCATGTGGCCATTTTGGAAATCATCTGATTAAACTGTGCAATAGAAATTATTGAGGGCTGCAAAGATTAATCCCTCCTCTACGCCTTGCATCTAATAGAAGACAATTCACTAACAATGGGCACAGTGGATAGTGGAAGGGACAAGAATGATGCCCTCCAAGAACTTGGTAAGGAGGCAATGGAATGGTCCCCAAGAGCCACACCCCACCTCCCAACAGAGCAATCTCCACATGGCCGCAACCTCCATCACTCACTCCACACACGTCTTGTGCAACACATCTGATTGTGGAAATCAGACCTCCTGCCACACCTTAGCTACAAGGGAGATTGGCAAAGGTAGGGTTGTTTTTGTTTTTTAACTGTGGGAAGGCAGGACTTACAGTGTGAGAACTATCAAAATGTAGAAACAGTTTCAAAAGGCATTGGGCAGCCACACATGACTGATTTCCACTACAGGTGAGAAGACTGGACTGATTTATCTAAAAGCTACATAACTTTCCCAAGGACACACAACAAACGAGTGGCAATCTGGGACCCCAAGAGGTTTTTCTATTTTTTTTTTTTTCTTTTTTGAGACAGAGTCCCACTCTATTGCCCGGGCTAGAGTGCCGTGGCATCAGCCTAGCTCACAGAAACCTCAAACTCCTGGGCTCAGGCGATCCTCCTGCCTCAGCCTCCCGAGTAGCTGGGACTACAGGCATGTGCCACCATGCCCGGATAATTTTTTCTATATGTATTTTTAGTTGGCCAATTGATTTCTTTTCTATTTTTTAGTAGAGACAGGGTCTTGCTCTTGCTCAGGCTGGTTTCGAACTCCTGACCTTGAGCGATCCACCCGCCTCAGCCTCCCAAAGTGCTAGGATTACAGGCATGAGCCACCGCGCCCGGCCACCACAAGAGGTTCTTAACATTGCACTATATAGCTCTATGGGGTTGGTCAGCTGGGAGATGGGAGGGTGGGTAGATACATATAATGCCATACTTTCATATGTTTATGATATATATAAACATATGTAAGCAGTGCCATACATTAATGTGATTTATGATATATGAGAGGCATGGCAACACAGACCAATGAGGGAAAGGATGCTCTCCACCATACCTGGGGTGAGAACAATTAAGTATTCTTAGGGGGCGAACAATGGTTTGCCATTCTCAAATATCAACTCCAGGTGAATTTAAGACCAAAATCTGAAAGGCAAAACAAAAAAGATTTTAGAAAATGATACATAAAAAATATTACAAAAAATAATACAGGAAAGTATCTTCATGATGTCTTAAAATATTTCAAAAATATAAAAAGATTAACAATAAAAGATTGATAAATTGGACATTAAAATTAAGAACTTATTTTCATCAAAGGTTACCAAGAAGAGCCTTTTGCATTTTCTTTTCCAACAAATGAATTCTTTCCAGAATATATAACATATTGCTTCTTGGCCTTTTGGCTAAGCTCAAGTATAGAATATATAATGTACACCAATCAATAAAAAAACACAGAAAGTAGAAAAAATGTGCAAAAGCCTTCATCTGACACAGGAAGTCAATGTAAATGGTCATTAATTATATGAAAAGGTGCTCACCCTCATTAGTAAAGAAATGCAAATTAAACCACCATAATTATATTTCCACTCAGTGGACCAAAACTTAAAAGTGTGAAAAATATCATGTTTTGGGGAAGATGTAGAGAAAGGAAATCCTCATGCACTGCTAGCAGGAGTGTAACTTGGTACAACCACTTTGGAAATTGGTTGGCATTACATAAGTAAAATGTATATACACCTTGTGATCCAGCAATTTCACCATAAGATATGTACCTTCGGGAGATTTTTGCACTTATATGTATGTATTAGAACACTTTTAAGAGTGTTAATATCAGCATCGCTTACAGCAACACAAAACCAGGAACAACCCAGCAATAGAATGGTAAAAGAAATCTGTATATTCATGCAACGAAATAGTATACAGCAATCAATGAAAATGAACAAAAGCAACACAAAACGACATGAATGAATCTCACAAACACAATGCTGAGATACAAAAAGAGACCAAAAAGAGATGCAAGGGAGCTACAGAGAAGTGTATATCATTTTATTCCATTATATAAAAATTCAAAACAAGGCAAAGTAAAACATGGTGTTTAGGAATGTGTCAATGGCTGGACACTTATAAAGAAAATTTTTAAAAAATGTTTGTCACCAATATCAGCATGATGGTGACCTCTGGGGACAAGGAGAGAAACTGAGTCAGGCAGGCTCCCCTTGGTGGACTTCTGGGATGCTGGCAGTATTCTGTTGTTTGACCAGGCAATGATTATTTGGGTGTTTCTCATCACGATTAGTCATTATAATATACAGACAATATTTGTAAGTTTCTGCATGATGTTTTCACAACAAAACATAAAACACTGAAGAGAGGGAACACATTTATCAGAAGAGGAATAGCCACCCTAGAAAGAAAGACCACGTCAAGGAGCAGAGTCATAAGTGGGACGTCAGGCTCAATCCAGGCAAGAACGTCTGCCAATAGTTCATCAGTTGCCTCCTTGTGATGTGTGTGGTACAGCTGTCAATTGGGATCTGTAAAGGAAGATATCCTGCATCCCCTCTTTTCCTTTCCAATTGTGAGTATATTTAGCTATTCATTTCTTTCACTCAACAAAATAGTTATTGATGTTTACCACTATGTGAGGCACTAGGGATATTAAGCCAAGGTTCTCAAGGAGCTCAGAGTGTGGCAGGAAGGCAGATAATTTAAACAGTCATTTCAATGCTTTTAAAAGATATAATGCATGTAAGTACTTTTCTCAGTGCTTGGCCCAGAGTTGACCCTCGTGGTATCTCCTATAGTTACTGCTATTTTATAAAGATGGCATCATGGGCTGATTGCTGTATCACTAAGCAAGTTTCTGAACATTAAACTCGGTGTATAATTTGGCTTTCAAGAGAATGTACTGTTGAGGTCAATGCAATTAATTACTCAGGCCTCTTGGCAGTTGTATCTTTCAATCTGAGTTAACACCTAGCATTTTGATTTCAGAACTGCTTCTGAGAGCATGCTCAGCGAGAGCTCCTGCCACACCTAGAACTGACCAACGTGACCAACACCCAGAACCATGGGATCAAGTTTCTGAGGCTGCACACCAGGGACTGGTGTGAATTCAATATGGTAGGTGTCTCTTGGCTGATAAGTCTGAAACCAACAATTGTCAGCCAATAGGCGCTGAGGAGCCAACTTCCCAGTTCACCCCCGTGGTTGATACTCTCGTGTGCCGGTTCTTCCCTATTGGGCTGAGTACAATGCTGAGACTAGGGAAAGCTGGCGAGAGAGTTAGCCTGAGTTACCTTAATCTCCCTGAGCTAAGGAAGAATAACACCTGCATTCTTTTTCATATAATAAGTCAAAAGGAGGTCAGGAAGACTAGGTTATTTTGAAGAACCTAAAAAGAGCTTACAATAAGACTGCAGACTTGTGCTTAGAGCTGTAATGAAGGATTACTCCTTCACTGCTGTGTTTTGATCAGTAGAAAGTAATTTAGGATATCCCTTTAACTGGCGGTTGGCTCATGTTTTCTATAAAGGTTTAAAAAGCAAAATTTTGGGCTTCACAAGCCATATAGTTTCTGTTGCAATTATTCGACTCAGAGATTACCGCACAAAAACAGCCGTGAACAATATATAGACCAATAGTCATGGTTCTGTTCCAATAAAACTTTATTTATAAAAGCAGGTGGCAGGCCAGCTTTGGCCCACAGGCCATGGTTTGCCAACTCCTGCAATTTATTAAATAGGATACATTACACACCCAAAATGCATACCGGTTTCAAAAACAAAACATAACTCTCACTGACAACCATCAGAAGTCAAATGTAGGCTTCTGTGTTACTAAAATCACATATGCAAAATTCTCTCAGTTTATAACAGAGTTTCTCAGCATCTATTAACATTTAGGTTGGACAATTCTTTGTCTCAGGGGCTGTCCTATGTGCTGTAGGATATTTAGCAGCATCCATGGCCTCTACCAACTAGATGTTGGTAGCATCCCTACCCCACCAAGTTATGACAACCAAAAATGTCTCCAATCATTACCAAATAGCCCCTGGGAAGCAAAATTGCCCCCTGTTGAGATCCACTGATTTAGAAAGACAAATTCTATCTAGTCCAAATGGCAAGTTCAATGTGTCAAGACACTGACATACCAAACTGTGCTAATACATCAAATGCCAACTATCAGTAGGAAACTTCTCCCCATCCTTCCAGAGCCACTTCAAGTTTTCCTCTTCCATGATGCTCCCTAGTCATTCTGCTGTCCCCCTTCCACAGAACAAATTTCACAGGAAATGGGAATATTAGCATAGCCCTTCCAAAAACAACCTTAGCCCAGTGGGCATCTGTCTAATGGGGGAGAGGGGTGAGCCCTGCTAACAATGCCTCGTGGCAGGGACTGAGATGAGCAAGCTGCTCTGGCAGTGGGTGCTGACAGATCTCTGCTGGGCTGGCAGCCAGGGCCGTAAGGAGGGGAGGGCCTGCACTTCACAGCTTGCACTGCCTTGATTGACTATTTGCCCGAGTGTGCCAATGCCTGCTCACTGCAGACACAGGCAGGTTGTCCCTGCAGATGTCTCACAACCCACAGGTTGCACACGCACCACGTGTGCCCCTGTTCTGCACAGAGGTACTCTTGAATGTGCATTGCAGCTGGCAAGTGCCTAAAGGCAGCCTAACTGAAGCTGTGTGCCCTCATCCCCATCCCAGGGTCTGAGACCTGGACGCTGATCTGGCTCACACCTTCTGCGGGCCAGATCTCCAAGAGCTGAGCTCCTGCCTTATTTCCTCAAACTTTTGTCCCTGTCATATCTCCACACTAAGCTGCCCACACTCCTGTGTGACTAGACCCTGAATTAGCCCAAGCCCATCCCAGTGCAGGTTGGGTCTCCGCTCCCTCCATCTACACCTCCTCACGTTGCCCTCCTGCTGCAAAAGCTTACTGTCTTCTGCAGCTACATTCCTTCCTGTGCACCCAGGGGCCCTCCCTGAGTTGCCTGCCTGCCTCTGTGGGCCTTTTGGCATCTGGGCTCATTTTTTTGCTGACTACTCTGAACTTTTTACCTAAACTGCCATAGACAAACCTATCCCTGCTGACACCTGGAAACACCACCATGGTTGGGAACCCATTCTTGGTTTGAGCTAGTTCTATGCCAAGGGTGAGCTAAAATTGATCTGTAGAATTAATTTTCCTGGTGGGGAGTAAGACAGAAGGATCTGTACCAGGTTTTCCATCAGAGTACGTGGGATCTTTGGAAGCAACACCTGGTCGTAAGCCACAACACATCCAAGAGTGCTCTGGTCCAGGAACACTCATGCGGAAGAAGCAAGACAGCATCCCTTTTTGGTATCCTCAGGGCCAGAAGCAGCAGCAGGAGCAACTCCTAGGAAAGATCTTGGTGCTGTTTCTCCCTCACTCACTGTGTCTCCTCACCGCATTCACCTCCCCTCCCTCAGAGCCAATCCCCAGGCAGGACCTGTAGTGTCACCTGGGAACTTGGCAGAAATGAAAATTCTCAAGCCCCAACCCAGATCTCCTGAACCCAAGGGGCCCAGCATCTGTGTGTTAACAAACCCACCAAGTGATTCAGATGCATGCTCAGGTGTGAGACTGTCCCCACTGGTCTATACCATGGAGCCGTCATACACATGTCCAAGGGGGTTCTATCTGTGGGGAGGCAGCTGTGGAGAAGTCCTGCCAGACACGAATATCACTTCCCAAATGGCCTCCCCTACTCACTGTCAGGTTCACCTCTGAAAAGTGTCCAGAAGCTTGCAAAAGGCACAGTCCGCAGTCACTAAACATCTGCTGTACCAAACTGGAGGAGGAAGCTCCCTGGCCTCCTGAGGCACACCGTGGGGGCTTGTGGGGCTTGTTCATGATGCCTGCATGGATCTGCAACTCCAGAAGTCCTGCTAGAGGTCAATACTGCAGTCTGGTCTCATGCTGCTTCCTGGAGGACTGTTGGTGACATCCTGATGGATCTAGTCTGAGCCTCTGCTGGTCAGATTAATCAGAGAGGCCACTGGGCATGGCATGTTCATGGAGAATGGAGACACTGTCCACAGCCACGTGGTACAGTAGCAAGGGTGGATGTTGCTGGGAGACAATTCTCCATTGGTCTCACATTATTCTACACATCATGTGAGCCAGACCACCTTTTTTTCCTGGCTGTATTTTCTAGGACATTCATACAGTAAACAGCCCTGGAAGTTAGACACAGTGTCTCCTCTGGAGCAAGGCAAGCTTGCTTACTGACTACTAGTAAAGACTCATGAGATTGGGATTCCTCCCCTATGGCATGCCCTGTAGGTGTCATCTTCTCTTGACCCTGTGGGAATCAGCGTCAAATACTCTGCCTACACTCACCAGGAAATTGTGTTTTCTACCAACAGCCAAGAAAGTGTGGCAGGCTCACTTTTTGCTTGCAAGCAAGGCAAACTCCCCACTCTATCTGCAACAGATTCTTCACAGTTCTTGATAGTAAGTCTATGGAATTCTCCTTCCAGCTCTGAAATCTTGTGATTCTATTAACATGATTACAGTTTTGACCAGTGAATGTGAGGACAAGATCTCCTACTTGAAGTTGGGTCTGAAGGCCTTGTGACTTCTCTAGAAATCTCTTGGACATTCCATGACTCATGGTATCTGATTGTCTGTAGAACCAAGTACTCTCACTGTAAATGCTTCATCCTCTACTCTTAATGGACTGGTCACTGCAGCAAATAAAAAAGAGCTGTTGCTGCACCACCGTCCATTCCAAATGCCTGTGTAGGTTATTTGGGTATAAAATAACTAGACTAGATGGGGGGCCTATGCCTGCAAAAGGGAATTGTTAGTTTTTATATAAAGAACTTTTCCTTGTTAAGCACTGAATTAAAGAATAGTCAGTGAACCCCTTCTGCTTTGCAAATTAACCTTTTCAGAACACTAAGTTTTCAGAGAGGTCCCTGGAAAAGGGAAAGTATTAAAGGCTCTCTCATTACACTCATCCCTGGGAAGTAAACAGAACATGGCTTGTTTGAGCTAAAGATGAGGCTCTCAGGATGTGACATGATTCATAGAAAATAAACAAAGTTATTTGTTTAGTTTTAGAGAAGTTGGGAATTAAGTGATATTATCAAAGATCACAGATTTCATCCCATCCCCTGCCCAAATCCATCTCTTTAGATCTTTCTTAAAGGCCTTGGATTTAACGTCAGCTGCTCATCTATTCCCCAAGTTGCAGCTTCTCCACCGCCCACCCTCGCACGCCTCTTCAATATTTAGGAATTTTCTTACTGATTTAGCCAGCGATCCTCATAGGAATATGCCCAGGAGCACAGGGACTGGAGCCAGGCTGCTGGACTCGGGTCTGGGCTCCACTACTTCCTAGCGGAGTGACCTTGGGAGGTCACTGAGGCTCTGTGGGCATCAGTTTCCCTCATCAGAAAATGATAACACTTACTTCATAGAGTTATCATTGCAATTAGTAAATTAAAACACATAAAACAGAACAACGCCTGGCCCAAAGTCAGCATTTAATAAATGTTACTTTTATAATACAACATCAGAAATTGGTACAAGTTTCTTGGAGATAATATTCATCTCCTTTGATTCAATAATTTTAATTCCAGGAATCAATGCTTAAGAAACAAAAAAGAGATCATTTTTAGATCATCTGAAGATATATATGTATACAAGGAAGTCAAGGAAGCGCATCATTGAGTTCTTAACAATATAGAAAAACTTCTAAGTTTCACAGACTATGCTAAGCACTTTTTATATGCTACTTCACTTAATCCTCACAAAAATGGGGGAGTGGGCTATGATCATCTCCATTTTAACAAGAATGAAAAAAAAACAGAAACAAAGAAGTTATAAAACTTATTCAATATTATATCAAGATTTGTCTAACTCCAAACCCATGCTCTAACTGCTACACTATACTACAACATTTATAAACATTGTAACACCATATATTTTGTAAACTGTGATCCCAAATTTGTTAATCTTATAAATACATGTGTCTCTATGTATGTATGCGTGTTTGTGCATGTAGACATGATAGAGCTACAGATAGAGTTAGAAATGGGGATGAGATACACACACACATACAAGGACAAGGGTTAAAGGATATGCACCAACAAATTTATAGGGGTTATTTCACAGGGATGGTAAATTTTATATTTTAATACATTTTTATGTATTTTATATTTTTCTGTATTTTTCAAATTGTCCTTATTACATTCCATTTAATTCAGCAAATATTTTTAAGCTTCAACTATGTGTCTGTCACATAGTAACACATGAAGGTATTATTTTTTAAATACAATAAAAATTATATTTCTATTTTTATTTTCAATCTTTTATTTTTACTGAGGTAAAATATACATATGTAATTTATCATATTTACCATTTTAAGTGTACAGTTTAGTAGAAATTGTATTTCTATTACATATCTAATTGCACAACAGAAACATAGAAAATAATACACACAATACCTACAAAATGAATGTATTCTCTCTCTGATGCAATTGGTAGCATTCATTTACAATGCTTGTCTTAATGTTATTCATAAATTATTGTATTATATAAATGGCTAGTAATAGCAAAAGCAAATAAGTAAAATTCTGCTTCTGTGTTGTCAGTTAGAAAAAAATGATTCTTGAAGCAAAGCCTTCTGAAAAATTTCCCTAAATCTGTGTTTCCAAATTCAGCGTTAGAAAATAATTTAATTCTCAGAGAAGGCAAGAAGTAATCCATCCAGAAATGAGGTTTTGATCTTTTCAAAACTTGATAAGAAATGCAGGGAGGTAGGAGAGAAAAAGAATTTGAATTAATGAATGAAGAGCAAAAGACTGAGTTTTATGGGAAGCATGAGACCATGAGGTGCAGAGGTCCCCTCTACAGTGTTTAGACACACAAACACTTACCATCATGTTACAGTTGCCTACAGTATCCAAGAGGGTAACATGCTATACAGGTTTGTAGCCTAGGAGCAATGGGCTACACCATCTAGCCTGGGTGTGTAGTAGGCTATGCTGTCTAGGTTTACGTAAGTATGTTCTATGATGTTGGTACAAGGACAAAATCACATTTCTCAGCATGTATTCCTACTATTAATTGACACATGACTGTAAATTCTTTTAATTGTTATCATTTACTTTTACACCAGGGTTCCTCAGCACTATTAATATTTTGGGCTGGAGAATTCGCTGTCCTGTGCATGTGGTATGTTCACAGCAACATCCTGGACTCCACCCATTAGATGTGAGTAGGACACCCTCCCCCATACAGGTGTGATGACAAAAAATGTTTCCAGACATTTTCCCTGGGGGAAAAAATTGTCCCCCTTTGAGAACCACTGATTTATACAGATTCCACTTATACAAAGCAAAGGGAGAAGGTGCCTTGTTCAAGATCGCTCCTCGAGTAAAAGCCAGGGTCCAGTCAAGAGCACATATGTTCAGAGGTCTGGTCCAGGTGTGACCTCCACAACATTTTGGGATTTCTAGCTCCCAGAGGACTATAAAACAAGAGAAGGAAGAATGGAACTAATGCTTGGTCCATCCGCTCTGTTTCAAGAACCATTATGAATGGCAATTGAACAATTGCCCCAACCAGTTGGTAGCCCAAATTCTTACTTTAAAGGTATACTGAATCGGTTATAGGAATAGTTACCTTTTTCAGCCCAGGTGAGAATGGAAGAAGTGCATAAGTTTTACAATCTCTTGAGTTGGCCATACATAGAAAGATAAATATAATTCAGTCTTTCACCTAATAAGAATATAGTTAAATTTGTTCTTACTATGGTTACAGCCTGGCCCAGTGGCACGATTTCAGATGATTTATGTGTCTGTGCAGAATGTGTTTATTTCCTAGCTTCCCTGATGTTATTTCTGCATCAGATTGAATTCATTAGACTATATTGGACTGAAATCCCACTTTCTCATGTTTCCCTTTAAAAGTATCTTCATAGATAAATGGCTTCTTCCTAGAGAAAAAGCACAGCATAAACCAGCCCATACTGAAGACAGACAACCTGGACAATGTTTAACCCTTTAGAAAAAAAATAAGCAGCTCCGCAGTTCATTCTAGCCTGAGGTTATGCCTATGATGTCATGCTTCATCTAGACAGTTCAGGTTCCCAAGTTGTAAATGAAAGACACTTCATGAATTTAGGATGCTGTTTGCTCATCCCTGGTGCTAACAAGGGTCACCGAGTCCCAAGGAACAAGGTGAGTATGAAAGGTTAGGAATAAAAGACATGACATCAGCTGGAAAGATAGTGTGAGACAGGCTCATCAAGAAGAAAGGGGACAGAAATGGCCCTTCCAGAGGAAGTTTCTGGAGGAGAGAGAGAAAAGAGTAGGAAAGCTAGATTCACAAACAATTGCAGAGCCTATCACAGACCCCTGGATGAGGGATGAAGCTGAGTACCCCTTTGTAACATACACACAAAACAGCAAGCTGAACTTCCACATAATATGTAAAGTTCCAGGAGGCGAGGCCATCCGATGTCTGAATGAGCTTAGTTTACATATGTTTGATCATAGTTATCTGTAATGATAGAAGCAATAATCTAAAGTAACTCCAGGTAAAACACTGATATGTGCCCCATCGGAAGAACATAGACCTGGAGCTGGAGAAGGTAGCACGGCTCAGCACAGGGCTCACTGGGCCCCATCTCCAGGGTGTGTGACAAAGGGACATGCCCAGAACTATAATAATAATTATATTATTATAGTAATAATAAACCAGGGTCCTGCGCTGATGTCCTAGGAGACGCCTGTGGGATTCCACATCAGCAGACACCTGGGGACTGGCTGCCGGTGTTAACTACTGTGCCCAGGGCACAACCCACCAAAGGACAGTCCCTCCCTGCCCTGTAAAGAGTTTTGTTTTCTTCCATGCGTGCATTTCCTGGGGCCTCTTGCTGGTGGAATTACCTGCAAACACACAAGCTATCACATCTCAAGTGGTCCTAGCCTCTTTTGGCTTTGGTCTTGTTACCAGACAGGCCAGAAAGTCGAAGGCCTCTGAGGACACTGGGTAGGATACAGAAGCTGGTGGGAGTGGGGACAGACATCATCAATACTGGATGTCACAAGAGCAGTGACAAATGTGAAACCAGGAGAGGGTGTGTAAGAGAGGCCATGTCTATAGGGGATCCAGGTCAAAATTTAACCTGAGCAAAGGAGCAAAGTGTTAAGGAATAACATGTTTTCCATTCCCTGTGGCTGTCTGAGCCTGTGCACCACTGAGGCCCTGGGGGTCCTTCTGAGTCTCTTTCCCCCTCTTAAGGACCAGGGTCCAGAGCACACATGTTCCTACAGGAATGTTGAATATTTCAACAAGAGGGCCTCATTGAAGAGTGAGCATCAGCCCGTCCTGCTCACCCAGGCCCTGTGCACAGCAGGAGGAGCAGCAGCGGGTACCACACACCCTCGGCACACTCCTCTGCACTTACTCAGAGAGCACCGAGGACATCCCCCTCCCAGCCCTGGGGGTCTGGGAGTAAGAAGGACCATCGTCATCCAGGACCACCTAGCTGTCTCAGAGAGTCAACTTTGAAATCACCCCAAGGACTAAGACAAGTTTGTCAAAACATTTTTATTTCCTTCATAACCCCAAATGGATTTTTATGCATGCATTTACATAAAATTCTTTCAAATAAGCATTGGATCATGAACCATAGAAAATCCATCTTGACCACTAGAAAAATGCTTTATATGCTGCTCAGCAAATGAGTTTGTAAAGTTTAACTTTGCAAGAGCAGAAACTATATTCTTCCTAGAAGCTGAATGAAGTGAATGCACCATAAAATAAGAAATTATAGCAGCAGTAAAGCAACCACAGTACTAAAAGCTTTATTTTCACCTCTGATTTACAGACTACATGTAGATGTGAGAGAATGATAAGAGAGCTACTAGAATATCCAGCAGCAGGAGTAGTGAGTTTATATACACATAACATAAATAATATATTTGTATATAAAATATATATGTATATTAAAATCTCACAGTGTACTCCAGAAACAAAAGCTAGGCCAGCCACCATCCCGGTGGCTAGAAAGCGTAAGGATTTTCTACTGGGCACTGATAATGGAGCATCTTTGATCAAATCCAAATGGTTTAAATCCAAAATCATATCATTACTCAGAGAGATAATTCAGGTATCATATTTAGTGTATTTATTTTTTCAGGCTCTCTGTGGCTGCCTCAATGAATAGGCATAGACATAACACCACAGGATTTTGCAGATTAGGTCATGAAAAGTGACAGAGCTTCCATCTGTCATTTTCTTTCTCTCTCTCTCTTTCTCTCTCTCTTTTTCTCTTTCTCAGAGACAGACATTCTAGAAAATATATTTCTCTCTCTCTCTTAAAAACACCTTTACTCTGGTATAATTGACATACAATAAATTACACATAAAGTGTACAACTTGTTAAGTTTTGACATAAATATACACCCATGAAAAGACTGTCACTGTGGTAGGCTGAATAATGGCCCCAAAGATGTCCACATCCTAATCCCCAGAACCCGTGACTATATCACCTTCCACGGTAAAAGGGACTTTGCAAATGTGAGTAAGTTTAAGATCTTGACCTGGGGGGATTATCCTGGATTGTCCGGTTAGGCCTGATGTCATCGCAAGGGTCCTCACATGTGGGCGAGGGCAGTATGGCGATGGAAGCAGAGGTAACTGTGATGCAGCCACACACCAAGGAAGGCTGGCAGCCTCTGACACTGGAAGAGGCAGGTACCAGCTTCTCCCCAAGATGCTCCAGAAGGAACCAGTCCTGCCGACACCTTGAGGTTAGCTCTGTAAGACTCATCTTGGACCTCCAGAATTGCAAGGAATAAATTAGTGTTCTTTTAAGCTATTAATACTACAGTGGTGATAATTTGTTACAACAGCAATAGGAAATTGAGAAAACCACAATCAAAAAATTCCTACCGGTCCTTTGGACTCCCTCCTCACTCTCCTTGCCTTGTTTCCTGTCACTAAAGATTTGTTTGCATTTCCTGGAGTTTTATACAAATTGAATGCTATAGTATGTACTTTTTTAATCTGGCTTGTCTCATTCAATATAATTGTTTTGAAATTTATCCATATTGCTGTGTAAATTCATTTCTTTTTATTGCTTGGTAATATTCCATTGCACTGATATACACCAATCTGTTTATCCACTCACCTACTGATGGACATTAGGGGTATTGTGTGATTTTAGCTATTACAGGTAGAGTTGTTATGAGCATTCATGTACAAGTCTTAGTAGGCACATATGTTTTCATTTCTTTGGTCAAATTCCTAGGGGTGAAATCATGTAAGTGTGTATTTAAAATTTTAAGAAACAGCTGAACTTATCCAAAGTGGCTTTACCAGTTATACTCCCACCAGAATGTAAGAGAATGCCAATGGCTCCACGTCCTGGCCAGCATTTGATGTGGCCACTCTTTTGAACTTTAGCCATTCATTCTACTAGGTATGGAGTGGTATCTCATTGTGGTTTTAATTTTCATATCCCTAATGACTAACGATGTTTAAAATCTTTTCATGTGTTTCTCTCTCATCCCTTTTTCTTCTTGGGTGAAGTGAAGAAATCTTTTCTCTATTTTTCTTGGGCTGTTGTTTTCTTATTATTGAATATTTAGAGTCTTCTTTCATTCAACAAATATGGATAATAGGACCTACTATGTGCCAGGTACTATACACATAAGAGAAAAGGCAGACAAGGCCTTTCTCCTCAAATGGGTGGCATTCTAGGGAGGTAGCTTTGCCACGACATTAGAAGACAATAGAGTCATAATGTGGCAGACTGTATTTCATACAAATGGTTATGGTATCATTTCTGAGCTCAGTGACTTCGCAGGGTACTGACCCTCCTCCTTCATGAGGTGGAGTCTACGCCCCTTCCCGTGGTCCTGGGTGGCTCTCTGTGGCTGCCTCAATGAACAGGCACAGATGTGACACCACAGGATTTTGCAGATTAGGTCATGAAAAGTGATAGAGCTTCCATCTGTCATTTTCTTTCTCTCTCTTTCTTTCTCTCTCTCTTTTTCTCTCTGTCTCTCTGCCCGCTACCCTCACAATTTATAGGCTTCATTCCTCATTATACAGTGTAGAACCCAGAAGGCAGAACTCTTTCTGTTTATCTTGCATAACATGAAAACTAAAGCTAGGCATTTCTGCTTTGTCACCCTTTAATGACTTCTCCATTTAGGATGAATACTCAATTTGGTAAGAAAATAGCCTTTCCTTCCTTATATAAGAAACTTCTGTTTGTGAAGCTAAAATTATCCCCAAAGTTATTAAAATTCCAGCTTTCTCACTGCCCACTGACAATCCTACATGCCTCCCAGAACAGGGGGTGGTGAGGGCTGCAGGCTCTGGGAGGCCATCCAGTCTGGGTACAAATACCAGCTCTGCCACCTCCTACCTGTGTGACTTCTCTCAGTTCACTTGGTCCTTTCCGGACTTATGTTTCCTCATCTGCAAAATGAAGTTAAGGATATAGCATGAGATAGGCCTCATAGGACTTTTTGGAAAATAACTGAGATACCATATGTTAAAGTGCCTGAAACATAGTGGATATTCACAAGTGGCAGCCGCTCCTTAACTGCCACCCACTTCAACAGGTGGCCCTGGAATTCTATTCATGAGTCTTTCTTACTGCAAAGTAATTCATCTTTTTCTACTCCCTTATTTAGCCTTTCAAAAAGCCCATGAAAGTCTGTGTGAGCCATCAAAAAGGGTTTAGACTTCATCCTGCTGGCAATTAGATGGCATGAACATGGTTTGACCAGAAAAGCGACATGCTCAGAAGTTGCCTTTATAAACAATCTCTCTCATGCCGTGTGAAGGAACCACAGGGATGGGCCGATTGCCTGGAGGATGAGAAATCTGTTGCGAGGCTGTGCCAGTAATTATAGCAAAGGATGCCGGTGGCCTCAGCTCCAGTAGTGGCAATAGGGCATGGATAATAATAATTATTATAGCTAGTGTTTGTTGGTGGTCCACATGTAAGGAATGATTGCAGGAATAGGATTTGGCCAAGGAAACCGAATGTCGAGAGAAAATCGTATTGTCCCAGAAGTAAAGAAGAACGTGTTGTAAGGAGGGAGTAGTGAACAAGATGGAATTCTCTTGAATCAGTGAAGAGACGCCTGAAATGGGAAGCACTTGCACAGAAGACACCCGAAAAGCCATCCCACCCTTTATGGGGTGACCTGCACCTGTCTGTTGATGATTCCCAATCCCTCGTACAATAAACAGTGAGGTCAAAAACCTAGGGTGTGTGAATAGCCCCCAGGACTAGGGCCATTACGAAAGGACAGTCTGTAATTATTTCAGCAGTCAGTACCACCCCATCAAGATCCCCAGGGTCTCCATTCCTTGTTGTGCGATGCTACAGGGATGGGAGTGAGTGCGAGACAGCACAGACTCGGAGTAGGGATTGAACGTCTCTTTAGCAGTACTGACTGTCAGTCTCCTCCTGGCATTTAGCAGGTAATTGCAGAGGTGGCTACATCATGCAGAGGATGACACAGCACACCCTCTGACAACTGAGTGCCTTTCCAGGGCCCCTGAGTTCCCCATAGGGGGCGACACCAGCTGTATGAAGTGAATTTGGCACCAGGTGTGAGGAGCCCTTTGCCGTCTTTGTAGACACGCAGGCACCCCTCCTTCTCTGAGTGTTGGGGGGACACTGGCTCAGCACCAGCACGTGCAAACACTGAATGTTTACTGAGGGACAGCTTCCCGAGAGTACCCCACGTGGGCCAGGGCTCCAGACCTAGTGAGGTCCACTCTCAAGAATGCCTCCAACTTTCAACACCCAGAAAATCTCCAGGAGGCGAAGTGATTCCTAAAGGTCCTCACTCCAATTTTTACTGCCCTGCAGGGAGCTGACAGAAACAGCCACTCCCGTCTTCTACAGTCTCGCAGTTCGCACCGGTCCCCTCACTTCCGCATGCTCCAGCTTGCGGGGGGGATCTAGAATCTCGGAGTTGAATGAGGCCTCAGAGACACCTGAGCCTAGCTCCTCATTTTGCAGAGGCAATAGAGACTCCAAAAGCTGAAGTGACTTGCTTGGGATCACGAGCAGGAAAGTAGAGTAAGAAAGTCTAGTAGATTAGACTCAGCAGCAGGAAAGGCAGCCTGGAAGGTGGCGCCTTGGCCTCGAGCAGGAGTCCCGCTGGAAGTCAGTCCCCTTACAAGCTGGGGCTAGGACCCAGGGGTGACGTGAAGGACTCTCCCTTAATGGGAAAGCACGTGAACCACTCACTAGCAATGCTCAGAGCTGTGATCAGTGAAACTGGGCTGCAATTAGCAAGTGACATTTAACCATTGAGACATTTATTTCTGTGACTCCTTCCCACATTCCAAATCTATTCAAAAACCTGTTAAAAGAATTAAAACCTTCTTGGAAATTTTTTTACAGCATCCACGTAGTTTTGGGATGGCACCCTGAGGCACACCTCCCATCTCCCTGGGCACCTGTGCAGCGGTGCTCACCAAGCCCTGGAAACATGGGTGACCCACATGCAGACCACGTGCAGGTCAGGCAGGGCCAGGTGTGCCCTACGGCTCACAGAGAAGCTTGGAGAGGCTTCACAAGGGCTTGGTCCAGAAGAAAAACTGGGCTTCGCTGAGTAGAGAGCATTCCATCAGATGGAAAAGATGGGCAAACACACATGGCGAAACTTTCAGTGAACAAGTGTACCAGATCCACAGAAATCCATCCAAATTCATGGAAACTGAGAAACTGACAGACAAGCCTGAAATACAAGAAGTCCCACGAGCTCCATGCAATAAGAGTGACTTCACGAAGTGCTCCGTGGCCCGGCCAACTGGAATGCGGAAGAAACTGATACACACTTCACTGACGGACAGGCTTTGGGCATTTTGCTTCAAAATACCAGCTGCACTTGCAGGACTTACTCTGTGGGCCCAGAGGACGGCAGTTCCCGCAGTCAGGGTACAAAGAGACCCACAAAAGCTTGGACCCTTCTCGTTCTAAAAGGGGTCCTTGACCTGTCTCCACTTGCACCTTGACCCACTGAACCTATTTCTTCTCAGAAGAGGACTTCCAGCTCTCTTCAGCTTGTGAACGGAGTCTGCAAACGGGTGGCAGTCATGATTTAGTTCTTGTTCCTTGGGCTCACAAACTAGCAACACGAAGGCCACCACCGGGACCAGAGCGGCTCCACCTGACGCTCCCGGCTCTCTGCAGTTCTGCGCGGGAACACGCGGGGGCAGCAGAGTGTAGCCCGACCCCACCGAGCTCGTTCCAAAACCGAAATTCTAGGGGCGGCTCAGCTGGGGAGACATTAGCCAAACTGGGGAGATTAACCAAACTGGGGAGAAACAGTCCCAAGATTGAACACAGGAGGGACGTGTAAGTGGTGCATTCAGTAGCAGCAACCGTAAAGACTTCACCGTGCATACTGAGCTGGTGGATAGATATAAATATGTAAAATGTATATATTTTATATACTTATTTATATATGCTTATATATTTATATATAAATACATAATTATATATTTGATATAATTATTTATATATTTCATATACAATGTGTACACCTATGTATTCAATTATGTCATCTATTTTATACATTCTATAAGTAACATATATTATTTGTGGGGGAGGGCTTCTTTACATCTTTCTGTTCTATCCAAAGTTGTCTTCAATAGGCATGTATTTGTTGAATAATCAGAAAAAATTAGAATTAGCAAACTTGAAAATGGAAGGAACATTCACGTTAGTGAAAATCCAGCATATATATTGAGAAAGATTTTTTCTCACAAAAGTATATTTCAGTTTATAAAATAATTAGCAATATAAGGACTCTGCTCATGAATTTATTAGACAAAGATCTTCTGAGCGCTGCATATCTGAGCAAGGCGCTCATTTAGGTTCGAAGATAGCAAGAGAAGTCAGACATGACTACTGCCCCCGACGAGCTCGGGCAGCCGTGAACCCAGATGGTGACTGTTGTAACAGAGGAAGGAACGAAATACCGTGAAGACAACAGAGCTGGAGGCGGTGAACTCTACGAGGGATGATGCACAATGAGACTGCACAGAGGTGAGAGTCAAGGTGTGTCTGCAAAGGCTCAGTAAGAATTGACCAGCTAAGGAGGCAGGCAGTGCATCAGACAGAAGAGAGAAGTCAAGACAAAGCTCAGAGAGAGTGGAAAAAGAACTTGGCTGGAGTGAGACTGGCTCCCACCATGGCCACAGGGCAGCTGGCAGAGGTTCTACTTCAGGTAGCACCCGGGCTCTGGCTACAGCTACGGCAAGACAGGGCAGATTCTTGGTGGAATTGGAAGGACAGACTGGTTGGAATGGATTGGTAGGTTTTCTGTCCCAGGTTACAAACTTTTTAAACTGCAGCTGCAGTAAGGAATACATTTCACAATGTCACTCAATTTACAAAAACATATGCCTGTGTGTGGTGTATCAATACATTCATATAACACAAACATACACACAATCAGAGTGTGATGCGCTCCGATCTTGTTCATTCTCTGTTTTATCAATGGAGAGAGATTTCATAATCCCTTAGCAGGTTGCAACTCACAGTTTGAAAAATCCTATTTCTAAAATGGTTTCTCAGCCTCACATTATTGACATTTTTAGCAAGATGATTGCTGGTTGTGGCGGCTGTCCTTTTCGTTGTAGGATGTTTAGCAACATACCCACTAGATGCCAGTAGAATCCCCTTCCCGGTTCTGACAACCAATAATGTGTGCAGATATTGTCAGATGCCTCCTGGGGTACAAAATTGCCCTCCCCTCCGTTGAGCACCACTGCACTAACTAAAGGGAAATAATCTGGTTTGGGGGAGCAGACGATTGACCTCACAGTCAGGAGTGAGTGACCCTACTTCCACAGGGGTCACTCACCATCCACAGGAGAGAAGAGACTGACCAATCTTGAGAGAGAACGATGGGAGGGCTCTAGGTCAGCGTAGAGTCCCAGCAATAAACCACAAAGAGGCATACTGTGTGGTGTGGCCCCTGCTGACCTCGTCTCACAGCCAGTGTGCCACCCTCTCTCTGGTCCACCCTCTGACCATTTTTGCCTGCCTTCATTTGCTCCAACTGAATGCGTTTGTCCCCACTCCAGGGCTTTTGCATGTTCAGCTCCCTCTGCCTGCAACACAGTTCCTCTCTCCTCCTGCTGGACTCCCAAGGACCATCAAGGCCCTTAAACTGGCTGCCCCAACATAACAAAGTTCTCCTGCTGTGCTCTTAAGACACCCTGTACTTGTCACTTTGAATACTTACTACAAAAGGTCCTTACACAAGTATTTGTGTGACTATTTGTTAGACTTAGTTTTTCTCCACCTCTCAAGACTGTGACCTTCATGACGGCAGGAAGCCTGCTTTGCTCAGCCAGAACAATCCCTAAACCAGCAGAGTTGTGAATGAGTGAGTAGGTTCTGCCAATTAACCTAATTATTGTTTCCATTTTTATCAGTTGTGAGAGTGACATTAATGTGCTATTTATTGGTAGGCTGATCTTTTATGGCTAATTATCATTTCTTCGAAGTAAGAAATGTTGAAAAGCTTTTTGAATAAAATAATGAAAGTATGAATTTCTCACAAAGCCTGAATTTCTAATAAAAGAATTATTCCAATATTTATCTTGAGACTGCATGATTAAGAAACACTAATATTTGAATTTTTTTAAATTTGAAAAGTCTACATAAACCATTCTCCACATGATTCTTTCCTTGGTAATTAAAGCTGTCACCTTCTCTTGTCGTCATTAGGAAAGCATTCCAGATAACAAAAAAAAAAAAAAATTGAATTTTCTTCCAACCATAAAATTATTGGAATTTTCATTCAACCTAACTTTCAAGAGAAAAAAAGCAGGCCATTTGTAATTTCCACTCAAAATTAGTTCTCGATATAAACATGCAAAACAATAAGCCAAAATTTACTTGCGTTTATGCAGAAATAAGTTTAAAATCAGGAAGTCCATGAGGAAAAAGAAGATTCAGAGATCGGAACAGCGATTTAAGTTGGCCAAGATGTTCAACAATATGAGAATATACTCTCTTTTTCCCCATTATGGCTAAGCTTAAATAATTTTTTTGAGTTTCAGATCCTGTTCTCATTTTATTAGTCAAAGAAGACTTGGTTTCCAAAGCTAGTATCCACCGAGAAACTAGAACTCAAGTGAACACATTTTCAAGTATGATGGGTTGAGCCAGGCGTAGGGGCAGAATGATAAATAGCATATGGTCCATCTTAAAGAGTTTTTGGTGTTTGGAGGAAACATCATCCTGTAGATTAGTATAAAGCATCAAAAAGCAACTGATGCCCAGAAGCCACAGCCCCACGTGACCCCACAACTACACAGTAAGACCCGTTATTTGTCCTCAAACTAGAGGATGAGAGAGCTGCATGCACGGTGTTGAGTTCCCAGGTACGCCAAGATGGCAGCTTTGTACTGGCGGGAAACAGGGAACATCTTTTCTTCAATTTCATAAAGTAGGTTGTCTGAATTTTTAAAATATCTTTGCCCTTTAGGATCAACATATTTTTTCCCTTGAACTCTTTTATCCATCCATTTATTAAACAAATATTTAGTAAGGAGCCTGCTTTGTGCCAGGTGCTGGGGCACACTGAGTGTGAGATAGTTTCAGATGGGCTCACCTGACCTGATGGGGGAGGACCCCATCTGAAGGTGGGGAGGACAGAGAAGGCCCCTGGGGGAACCCCAGGGCAGCATGGGAAGTTGGGTGGGTGGAGGGCATGAAACGAAGAGGGGTGGGGGATCCAAGTTCAGCACAGAGGTGGAGAGCTGGGCCTTTGAAAATATGTGGTCAAGACCCAGGAGTGCCTGGACGCAAGTCAGCTATTACCAGAGATAATGACATGCAGGGGAGCATTTGGAGGTCGGGGGCATGTTATAGGCAAAAATTCCTACTTGCTACACGGCTCAGCTCTGGATAGTGCAAAGGTGAATTTTCCAAAGGTAAAAGCACTTTGTGAGATACCAAGCATCTCACAGATCCAATGTGGATCACCATTATGGTATGTTTTAATCACCACAAATAGTAGCTGCTCATGTCCTAAGTACCTTGTGAAACAAGCCAAGAAAACTACACCTGATCAATGTTGAGAGAAAAAAGCAGGCTATTTGTATGCTGTTAAAAGCAAAACAGCAAGATGAACATTCTTCATGTATACGTATTCTACATAGGCTGAAGCTTCCATCTCAAATTCCACTTCCCAGCCCAAAACTTCCTCAGCCCCTGAGCCCCCTGGGCTGATTGTTCTGTCTACACCACGTTTTGCTGTTTTTCACATCACTCAGGCAAGTATTATTTGGGAATTGTATTATACTGGTTAGTTTTGTGCCACCGCGAGGGAGCTTGCAAGGTCTCTGGCGGTCGAGGTGATGATTTATACTTCCCTGGACCAGCAGACCCGGCTAGGCACACCCAGCTGTGTGAAACCCGCTTTGAGCACTGAAGACCTGCAGACCTCTGCAATCCCTGACTATCTGGGATCCTCTGAGGCACAACATCTGTCAGTTCTCCGTGAACATCAGAGAAGGAAACTTACAGAGATTTCTCATTTATTTTGCATTCATTTACCCTGCTCATTTCCAAAGTGAGGTTCCTGGAGCTAGCTTAGCAACAGGCAGGCATGTCAGCTGTCCCACAACTGGCTCTGAATGCATTTTGTCAATGTGTTTGCTTTTCCTTCGTGCTAACTTTACTTCAGAACCTATTGAGTTTAATCCCAGCAGTGCTAATTAGAGGTGGCAACAACAGAAATCCTCTGCAACGCCTTCTAGAAATCTACCATCACTTCAGCAAAGACAGCCTTGCTCTTATTATTTCTTTTCACTTCCTCGGGCATTCTATGCAGAGCTAAAATCTGGTATTTAGAGAGCTGAAAGGCACCTCTAGAATCAAGTGCTAAATATAAAAAGGAATTGTAAGTATCTATGGATTCGAATGAGAATTCTGCGCAAGTATACCAAGCACCCCTCTTTTTCTCAACTTTATTTGGGGGTTTCTGTGCTTACCATACTGAAAAATAAATCTGAGTAAGATAAGCTGCTATTAAAATATTGTGTCTTGGTAACACTGAATAATAATTTTCTGGCTCTTCAGTTGAAGTTCCAGCTTGTAGCCATACAGGGAAATGTAAACTCCGAAATTTCTGAGCTAGGGAAATGCAAGTTTAGGGATGTAAAAGTTGTCTCCAGGGTATAGCATCATCTGATGACCATGTGATGAGCTCATGGTTTATCAAATGTGCTTAACGCATCCATCGGGAAGTGAGGGAGAGAGACAGGGTAGATAAACTAGCAGGGCAGCATTGGCGGGAGGCCCAGACCACAAGGCCTGGCTTGTGTAAGGTTCAGGGGTCCTGTCTCTCTTCTGCATCGGCCTCCCACTGGTGGGGTGATGACGAAGACCAGACTTGGAGTTGGATCCGGGGCCCCACAGACAAAGGACACCTAGGCCAACAGCACCCTTCTATTGGAGAGATGCAGAGACTTGTTCTTTTGAGAGAGGAACTGCCCTGGCCATAGCTGCAGCTCACCGGTTAGCCTTGCTGCACAGCAATGGTTTGATTAGCACATCCTGGGCTGATACAGGGGTTACAGAGCTGTCAGTCCAGTGAGAGCATGATAATGACTCTGTCCCTTGTTATCTATCAGTAACACTCTGTGTGTGCCATCAGATATTCCATTTAAGCTGTCTGCCTTCAACGCCTCTTACCAGTTACAAACTCAGCATCCATGGAACACATCAATGAACTCTGCCCATGTTTCACCACCCACTTTCTCACTCAGTTCTTAACCCTAACATGCCCTTTGACATTCACCCATACTTCATGAGCTCACAGCTCACTTACTATCTGTGCTTAACGTTTCTTATGAGTTGCATCCTTCCTATTGGTTATTGTTCTCTGTGGCAAAATCAAATATACTCTACACAGCAAATTCATGTCATGGTAAGAATCTAAAGCCATCTGAAATAAATTTTGGGAACTCATTGCCATCAAACTATACCTAAGCCATTAGCTGGAATCTAGTAAACTTCAAATCTCTTACAAGCTTTAGAATGTTACAGGGGATTCAGATAACGGTGACTGCCAAATAACAGCATGGGAAAACGTCCAGCTCCCCTGCCGAGTGGAGGTCAGCAGCGCTTCCAGATGGCCTTCCTAAGTGAGTCCTCCAATGTGCCAGCTGTGGCCCCTGGGAGCCAAGAGTTCCCCTGAGTGGCCCTTCTCCCTCCTGTCAAATCCGCTAGTCCAGCAATTGGATACGGGCCCTCCCCCGAGGTTGTGAGCAGTGACAGCAACCTAATGTGTGACCTCCGCCCTGCCCGCTTGCTTTTCTGTTACAATGAACAATCCTACCAAGTCACCTGCAGTTAGAGGCAATTTATGTTATTTGTTTTTGTTGATCTTGGATCTTTTTCTCTTTGTTGGGCAATTTATTTTAAGGCTATAAGAGGACTCTCTATCAGGACCCTAAGTTGCTCTAGGAATCAACCCCGCCCTTCCTTTCTCCCTTTCTCCCTCCCTCTCCTTCCGCTCTCTCTCCCTCCTCTCTTTCTCCCTCATTCTCTCTCTCTCCCCACTTCCCCCTCTCTCTCCCACTTTCTGCATGTCCATTATGCTCCCTGCTAACCACTGGCTGTGTCTTTCCCATGTGTTCCAGGGAAGGTTCTAGGCTGGAGAACAACAGTCTGATCCTCATACCTACCGCACCTCTTATGAGGCAGGGGTGCCGAGAAATCCTGCTGCCTGGGCCCTCTCCACCACCAAAGCCTCCTGCTCTGTAAACTGGGTTTGGTAACTGCACTTACATCCCAGAGCTGTTAGGAAGCTGAAACAGGGCAGTTTGTGTAAGGCACCCAGCAGGAGGCTTGGCACGTAGTGAGTGCTTTGTGAAGATTAGCTGGAACTCCTTAGTCTTAACATGGACCCCAAGCAAGGCTGCGGATTGGCCATATCAGGGCCAGATGTCCAGTGGTCACCTGTGGCAAACACCCCAGTGCTGGTTCCCTGAGGAGACCATTGTCCCATGTTCTCTGCCCAAAGTCCCTCCTTTGGAACCTTCCTCCTCCCTCTCCGTGAGGCTCAGGTGGGCTGTCCACTGTACTTCACATGGGTAAAGAGAACCTTCTCCTCTTCCTTTCCAGCTGTAGCTCGCCTTCTCTGTGCACTACTTCTGCATTTCACTTACTTCACCAGACCAGGCTGAGCTAAGACCCTGTCTCAGCTGTGCAATAACCAGGCCTGGTAAACAGCCACAGCTTCCCTTCCTGGGAGACGCCACCCCTTGGGCAAGGGACCCTGTGTGGGATGGGGGTCCCCAAGGTTGGGAGTTCAAAGTTCTTCTCTTTCCTAATCAATGCCAACTGTTATATAAGGATCTAGGTACAGCTGTGAACTCACCTGCTCTTAGAATTCCAAATCAATCCCTATAGTTGGCATTTAATCCATCTTTGCTCTCTGGCTACTGGTTACAAAAGGGCTCTGAGTTTTATCTGTTCCTTGAAAAACATCTGTGATCTGAGCCTCTCCGTGATGTTGGTGCAAGGGCAGCTCAGGCAGCCTCAGCCCTGTCTGTCCATCTGGAATCAGGAGCCCTGGCTCCCCCGGTTTTACCCTCTGTGGGCTCCTTTTTCCCTGGGACCACAGGTTAGCATTTAACTGTGTTCATATGATCTGGCTTCACATCTTGGAGAATGATTAAGACTTCACTCTCCTTCTTCCCAGCTTGGCCCAATGACTAATTCCACATACTCTAACTCCTTGTCTCTCTGGAGTCTAAGGTTGGCAGCTTATTCTCTGGTGTCAATTTCTGTTAGGATTCTAGCTCACTTCAATAGAAGAGAATGTATAAGGAGAATACCTTGCAGTTTACAGAACTGGACAAGCAGGTTCAGAAAAATCAGGAACCAGAGCTCTCAAAGGTGCTCAAGGTCATGGCCACTGAATCCTCCCCTCCAACAACCTGTCCTTCTGGGCTTCTATTCAACATGCAAAGGAGACATAGACGTGTGCTTTTCCCCCATCCAGAATTAGGGGAATATTTGTGGGAGTGCATTTTGAGAGTGCTCAACCAGAGAGGGTGGAACACAACATTACTCAGCTGACACATGACGCGGCTGCATTTATCAGAGAGGGCGGCTCCACTGCAGCAATCACAGCGCTGGAGCTCTCACAGGTGCTGCTATGGCCCACACAGACCTGCTCTGAACTGGCCTGCGGCAAATCACATCAAAAGGCCAGGCGTTCCTTGCTATGATGGGCACCAGGGCAATGAAAAGCCTGGGGAGACAGGCATGCCGGGCTGGACTGGACTTGTCTGTCCTGCCCACACAGACCACCTTCTGCTCCCCAGAGCAGCACCCGGCATGCAGACCTTAAGGAAAGGATTGACGAGGGAAGTGCAGGACATGTGAAGGGATCTGTGCTGGCTGTTCTCGCTGGACTGGAATGCCCATGGGAGGGGCGACATTTAAGTAGGCTTGGATCGCACTGAAGAGAAGAGGACCCAGGGGCACAACAGTAACCCTCAAAGGGTGAGTAGGTAGGGAAAGCTAACAGGGAATTGTGTACATCTCCTCTCCTGTGCTCACACCAGACCTCAGTGGTCTGCACCACCCAAGGGGCCCCAGTCTGCAGGACACCACGCTGGCCCCCTATGTGGACAGCACCATGCTCAGGACCCTGAGATCAGGAAATGGCAGGGATGCCTATGATAGACACCTGTGTGATAGAGGAAAGAGGATAAATGCAAAAGTAGAGGTGCCTGACCAACCAGTGTCTGATATTCCAGAATTTGGGAACCTGTTAAATTATCTCCTACAATGGAGAAACAAGTGGCTGCACTTTGTTCCCTTGCCATTGAGAAGGGGACCCAACACCGGGAGTGTACTTTGGATTCTGGAGGCAAGAGCTGTTTCACTGGAGTGTCACACTCTGTGTGACCCCAAAACTCTCCTGGTCTAAGCTGTGGAGCAAATTCTGCTACTCAATCCTTTCTCTCTTCTTCAAAATTAAAATCAAATTGGCTAAAATAGCTCATTTTCAAGGCCTATGGAATTTAAAAGCTTTCTGCAGATTTCTGTGACTGTTCAAGGCTTGTGTCCTCAAGGTCTCCTCTAGTTCTGGGATCCTTCCTTCACAGTAATGTCGCTTAGTTACAACACCGAAATGCGCACTTAATACAATAAACATGGGCTGAACTTCAGGTGACTACTGTGGTCATCACATGGGCAGCAAGGCTATGGTTGTATTCATTACTTTCCTTCCCTCCTGCCCACTCCAGGTATATTTGCTTTCTCAGCAGGTTGAAACTTCTCCATCCAGTGGGGCAACCTGAACCTTCATTCCCAAAGGAATAATTAACTTTGATTGCTAGCCTTGCAGTACTGAAAAAGACATCGAGGATCCTTGAGTTGCAGAAACACTCACTCCTGCCTGCACCGTGTGACAGCAAAGACAGTTCTCCCTGGTGGTCTGTCGCCACCCCCAGCGTGGTAACCCTCTTATTGGTCTTTTGACCCTGTGATAGGTAGAGCTGGGCAGCAGTCTCAACTTTTAGGCCATCCATTTAGAACAACAACCTACCGTTGGAAACCAAAGTTGGGGGAATGGGAAGCAAAAAATGTGCAAGTGTGTTATTAGGTACATTAGTGAGAGGCTGCACTGCCATGTCCACCATTGGCTCCTGGAGGCTTGTTTTGTTGGCTATGGAGAAACACCACCATCTGTCAGTCACTTATTAAGAGTATGTACTGCATCCTATAGGATACCACCCAACCTCTCAAGGTGTTGGCTCCCAACTGGTGCCATAACTGAGTCTCCAATAGGTTATTTCACCATTTTAAAAGGTCAGTATTATACAGGTGATGACTCACCCTTGAATGTCAGCAAATTCTCTGCACTTGGCAGGAGAAAGTAGGTTGTAAAAGAATTTCCTTGGTCAGAAGCCATGTTTGTGGCACACCACTAACATGAATAAGGCATTCAGTAAGTTCCTTCTTGGTGTTGCAGAAGCATCATCTCCAGTATTAACGTCTATTTCAGGAAGCATGAATCACTGGCTCTCCACAATGGAAAGGAGAAAATGTAACCTTACTCCGCTAAGTGGCTGGCTGGTGCTCCCAGCCCAAGGATCCGGGGCAGTGTCAGAGGCTGCGAGTTGGTCACTGATGCTGTGAGTTGGTCACAGCCTTGGTGGTAGACGTCAGCCGTGCTCGAGGGATGTCCACGCCGCTGTGCCCGTGCACCACAATCCTGCCCTCGCCACTTGGCACACTTTGTCCACCATCGCTCCACTGAGGAACCACTGGGATGGCTGGAGAAAGAGGCTGTGTGCAACGCACATTATTAGTCTCCCCGACTATAAGGTGCTTCCTCCAAAGTGGAGATTCTTAGCTAAAAATCACATGGGCCACAAATACTCCCATATTCCAGGCGCATTTTCAAGAGGTCTGTTCACATTCTCTTCACAGATCTTTTTCTCACTTATTCTCTAGTTTTGTTCTTTCCAAATCTCTGTCCATCTGGCCAGACAATAAGCCACAGCCTATTAAATAGTGTAAATTCTCACCTTAGACCATCCTTTCCTCCAGAAAAACAGAGAATATGTACTGCTTGTAATTCTGCTTAGAGGAAAAAATTCTCTTGTCTGCTCTCCTCCAGTGCTATGCCTGAATACGGATGTAAAGCCATGGCCATCCAGTTCCCGCTGGGGCACTCATATCTGTGGCACCATTTATAGACCAAGTCAAGAGCTCCCTTCCTTGATCAGACGGGTCACAGCATGTCCCATGGAGGCTTGATTGTGGGCTGAGAACAAGACGGCACTTCAGGGTTAAGCACATAGAGTGTGAGCCGTGTGTTCAATTTATCTGTTCCTGCAAGACCCCCTGGAGCCCAGCCTCATAATCATACCACCTCCAGGTGATCATGGAGTACTAAGTGTTCTCCCAACTTGATGGCTTTATAGCTCAGATAATAGCCACTCTGTGATGGAAGGTTCAGGTTAAATGGTCCACTGATGTTCAATGGTCAGTCTCTACCAGGGTCCAACAGCAAGCCAAGAGATATTCTCAAAATAGAACAGATCTATATTCCAAAGGGGGACATGGCTTTTTTAA
Organism: Lepilemur ruficaudatus; assembly: GCA_963574885.1. Taxonomy (NCBI): domain Eukaryota; kingdom Metazoa; phylum Chordata; class Mammalia; order Primates; family Lepilemuridae; genus Lepilemur; species Lepilemur ruficaudatus. The sequence continues at coordinate 29,091 of CAUYRT010108348.1, forward strand.
GACCCTGTCACTGGTACCAAATAGCCTCATATAACATCACCATGACGCTATCAGTGTAGTGGACCAGCATTGATATTATGTGGGACAGTGAGAGAATGAAGCCCCGATGCCTCCCAGATGAAAGAAGACTGCTTCCAGTGCAGTCCACTGCTGTCTCCTGGTAAAAGACAACTTCTAGGTTAATAACTGCCTGCCATACCCTGGGAGTCATGCTGATTTGCTCTCCTAAAATGATCACACTGGTGCAGCTGTTCTCTTGAGGCAAGGCTAGGCTTACAGTAATTTGCTGTCACCTTCCAAGATCCATGAGTCTCCTGTACTAAGAAAACTGCCATGGTAAATGGGGTTGTGAGAGAAATCACTACCTCTGAAAACTTGATGTCTGCTCCCCTTCCACCAATTTCTTTGGTGTACAGTTTTGGTGGGGACAGGGCACACCAGTGAATCCTTCAGACTCTTCTTACTGTCCTAGCCCTCACTTCTTTGGTCAGGATGCCGGCTAATAGCTGGGTACCCAACCCATCTGTTTATCAGGAAATAAAGAATGGGTTAAAGAGACATTGTGACCAGGGGAGATTCAGGTTAAATCTCTTTTTACCACATGACCTTCCTGAGAAGCCTGGTCTGACCAGTGGAACACAGCAGTTTTCTGTGTCCCCTGCCTCTGAGCCAGTATCCAAACATTCCAGAAACTTCTGGGTATTTCTTTCTTCTGGTAAATGGCTGCAGGTCCCTTTTGAAAAGGATAGGAGAAAAATTCTCAATATGTATTTGTCTTCTTACCAGAGGGCCCTTCCTCAGGGTACCTCAATTCTCTCATTCATTCAGGGAACTTTGGTCTGTGAACTAAGACAGACATGGAAATACATGACTTGCCCTGGTGGTGACCCCAGGCATACCTTCATTGGACAAAGCTGGGTCTTTCAGTCAGACAGACCAAGTATAACCTTTGTGGGCTGCCTGGATATTTCACCACCCAAGACCGCTATGGTTTGAAGCATGATAATTACCACTCCAGCCCAGCCCACCTTGCTGCCAGTGGTTACACGTAGCTGCTTGACTTTGCCTCCCCTGGATCCCATCACCCCAGTTGGAATCAGGGGGCCCATTTCAATGGCAGCAATTACTCCCCTCTCCTCTGGTCTACAGAGGGTAGGCATTATGTTATAGCTCTTTTTAAAGATGCTGTTGCCCCCCTTAGCAAGGTATTCTTCTAGGTGTTGGTGTGTACAGCTTTCAGTTGACAATTAAGCAAACAAAACTAGTCCGAGGTGTACATAATAGCTCATTAAATGCAGAATCCTTGATAAGATGACCCATATGGATAATTTCAGTGAGATCAAAAATCACATTTGGCACCCTTGGACTCCATCCCACACATATTCCTCAAGGTTTGTGCTGCCATAAATGTTAAAGTCCTACAAATCTTTTAGTGTGTGAGCCTTCTGCTGGCAGACATGATGATGTAATTAGCCCCTTAGCCCCTGAGGCATACAGGGATCTGACTCTCCTTTATGGGTCCGTTATAATGGGAGAGTTAACATTCCTGAAGTCAGAACTTCAGGTCACCACGACATGGTCTTCCTGCCTCCTAAGGGAGGTCCAGTCTCCTCAGACTGAAAGGAAGTCAACTTGTCCAGGCAAGAAAGCCCCAGTGAGACTGGAGAATTCAGGATAATGTGACTCATTTGAATCTTACCAAATATCACCATTCAAATCCTCTGGATCACACTCTAATAATCAGTGCCGTAACTCTTGCCTAAGAAACATAGCAAGTTTATGAATTCAATTATCAGGAGCCCACAGAAACAGGTTCCGTGTCCAATTTTAAGCTGTATCTGGGCCTTATCTCGAGCTACAAACTACAAGAAAATACAGCTTATTTACATGTGCCAGATTCTACTGGTGCAGCACATATATCCCCTGGACACTTGCCATTTGAGCATGCCAACTCTATTTCCAAGAGCCATCCCCTGTGGATCCATGTCTGAGGCCTTCGGTGGCCGACACAGCCCATTCTGCCTAGACACAGGGAAGGCTGAAAGGACCAGCTAATTAGTGCCACCCCTGGGAGCAGCCTGTGTCTGTGCCTCACTCTGGGGCTGAGACAATTCTGCAGCATGTTCCGGATGGAGACCTGCCATCCAGAGTTCTCCAGGGAGATTGAGCGCCAGTTGCCTGGAGTGATAGCTTGCTTGAAAACGCACCCTTTATTGGCTATGCCCCTCTCCTGGCTCACTTTCTCACCCCCAGACCTAGCATTTCCTCTCAAATAAACTGCTTATATTTGAATTTGCTTCTGGGGAAAATCCAAACACACACAGTAACTTCCTCTCTTAAATCAAGATGTTGAATTATTGAGTTCATTTGATTATTAAAGCTCTTTAACCCACTTGGAAGAAGACAGCCCATCCAAAATTGCTCTTACCTCTCATCTTTCCCACCGTGGACACTAGATCTGCCAAAACCTTGCTCTCAATACGTTCTTCATTCCAGGTGACTGCAGGTGACAATTTAAGTCTCACAACAGGATACCAAGGACAACAAATGCCAGAAAGTGGTAACAGATCCCTCTCTGCTTTCAGACCCACCCAAGCTGAAGAGCCAATCCCAGATTCCCATTTTCTTGGAAGTCTTTCCTGCCACCACTTCTATTTCCCATAACTCTACTTATCAGTTTACTTAGTTGCAGACAATAGAATCTTCTCTAGTTTAAGCAGAAAGACATTTGTAAATTATTCATAGGATCATTGGAGAGCTGAGGAAACTGTAATCAAACTTCCAGGACTCTCAGAAACACATCACAAAACTAGATTACTGAGGGAGATGCTGCCCTGCCGCCATTAAGAATGTTAGGGCCGGGGGCGGTGGCTCACGCCTGTAATCCTAGCACTCTGGGAGGCCGAGGCGGGTGGATAGCTCAAGGTCAGGAGTTCAAGACCAGCCTGAGCAAGAGCAAGACCCCGTCTCTACTACAAATAGAAAGAAATTAATTGGACAACTAAAAATATATGTAAAAAATTAGCCAGGCATGGTGGCACATGCCTATAGTCCCAGCTACTCAGGAGGCTGAGGCAGAAGGATTGCTTGAGCCCAGGAGTTTGAGGTTGCTGTGAGCTAGGCTGATGCCACGGCACTCTACAGCCTGGGCAACAGCGTGAGACTCTGTCTCAAAAAAAAAAAAAAAAAAAAAAAAGAATGTTAGGTAGGGATGAGGGTATGCAGGTGGCACAGACCCATGAGGATAAAGAGTAGAAGCCTCAACGGTGGGAAATGGTGGTTTAGGGACTTTTTCTCCACTGGGACATGTGAAGAGGAATAGAGAACCTATCCA
>CAUYRT010108349.1:0-21457 GCA_963574885.1 Lepilemur ruficaudatus
TGCCTGTAGTCCCAGCTACTTGGGAGGCTGAGGCAGGAAGATTACTTGAGCCCAGGAGTTTGAGGTTGCTGTGAGCTAGGCTGATGCCACGGCACTCTATTCCAGGCAACAGAATGAGACTCTGTTCCTGCCTGCCCCCCCGCCCCCCGCGAAAAACAGATTGTCTATTTCTGCTGTTGTTAGTTTTGATATACCGTGTCCTTCTAGGAAGTGGTCCATTTTATCTAGGTTATCAAATTTGTAGGTATAGAGTTACTCATAATATTCCTTTCTTTTCTTTTCTTTTCTTTTCTTTTTTTTCCTTTTTTTAGACAGAGTCTCACTCTGTTGCCCCAGCTAGAGTGCAGTGGCATCATCGTAGCTTGCTACAACCTCCAACTCCTGTGCTCAAGCAATCCTCCTGCCTCAGCCTCCTAAGTAGCTGGGAGTAAAGGCGTGCGTCACCACACCAGGCTAATTTTTTGTATTTTTAGTAGAGATCGGTTCTTGCTCTTGCTCAGGCTGGTCTCAAATTCCTGAGCTCAAGTGATTCTCCCACCTCAGCTTCCCAGGGTGTTAGAATTACAGGCGTGAGCGACCTCATCCAGCCAATATTCCTTTCTTATCATTTTAATGTCTGTGAAATCAGAAGTGATGACTTTTCTTTCATTTTTAATATTAGTAATTTGTATCTTCTCTGTTTTTTTTCTTAGGCTGGTTAGATGTTTATCAATTTTATTGATCTTGTCAAAGAACCAGCTTTTAGTTTCATTGATTTTTTTTAATTGATTTTATTTTTTCAATTTCCTTAATTTCAGCTTTAATTTTTGTTATTTCTTTTCTTCTATTTATTTTTTACTTGATTTGCTCTTTTTCTAGTTTCCTAAGAAGGAAGGCTTACATACTGGTTTTTGGATTTTTTTCTTTTTTAGTATATGCATTTTGTGCTATAAATTTCCCTCAAACACTACTTTTTCTGAGTCCTAAAAATTTTAATAAATTGTGTTTTCATTTTCGTTTACACTCATGCATCATTTAATGATGGAAATATGTTCTGAGAAATGTGTGCTTAGGCAATTTGATTGTCATTGTTCAAACATCATAGAGTATACATATGATATAGCTTATTGCTCCTATGCTCCAAACCTGTACATCACATTACTAAACTGGAATACTGTAAACAAATGTAATATAGTGGTGTTTGTTTATATAAACATACTTAATGAAAGAAATGGTAATGTGAAAATACATTAAAATACCAAAGTATTTTAATCTTTTGGGACCATTATGTATGCAATCCTGAAATGACTGAAATGTGCCACATGACTGTAGGTCAAAGTGTTTTTAAATTTCTGTTTAGATTTCCTTTTTGGCCCATGTTTTATTTAAAAGTGTGTTGTTTAATCTCTGTGTATTTTAGGATTTTATAGCTATCTTACTGATTTCTAGTTTATTATGGTCTGGGAGCAAATATTGTATGATTTCTATTCTTTTAAATTTCACAAGGTATGTTGTATGGCCCAGAATGTGGTCTATATTAGTGAATCTTCCGTATGAGCTTGAAGAGAATGTGTATTCTGCTGTTGGATGAAATATTTTACAAATGTTGATTAGATTGCTACTGTTGTTTTGATGTATATCCTTCCAGGTTTTTCTGTGCACATGTCATCTATATACATTTATAAAACAGGATAATCTTATACAAATGGTTTTAAAAACCCTTTTACTTCATATATTATGGACATATTTTCTTGTCATTAAATACATTTTTCTTAAAGATAGGATCTCGGCCGGGCGCGGTGGCTCACGCCTATAATCCTAGCACTCTGGGAGGCCATGGCGGGCGGATCATTTGAGCTCAGGAGTTCCAGACCAGCCTGAGCAAGAGCAAGACCCTGTCTCTACTAAAAAAATTGGAAGAAATTAGCTGGACAACTAAAATATATAGAAAAAATTAGCCGGGCATGGTGGCACATGCCTGTAGTCTCAGCTACTTGGGAGGCTGAGGCAGGAGCATTGCCTGAGCCCAGGAGTTTGAGGTTGCTGTGAGCTAGACTGACGCCATGGCACTCTAGCCCAGGCAGCAGAGTGAGACTCTGTCTCACAAAAAAAGGTAGGATCTCAATCTTTCATGCAGGGTGGAGTGCAGTGGCCTAATCATATCTCACTATAAGTCCTGGGGTCAAGTAATCCTCCTGCCTCAGCCTCAGCCTTCTGAGTAGCTAGGACTACAGACATGTACCACCAACCCCAGATAATTTTTTATTTTTTGTAAAAATAGGGTCTTGCTATGTTGCCCAGGCTAGTCTCGAACTCCTGGTCTCAAGTGATGCTCCTGTCTTGGCCTCCCAAAGTGCTGGGATTACAGGTGTAAGCTACTGCACTTAGCCTTGAATACATCTTTATTGCATCACTTTTAATGGCTCTATAATGTTCCATAGTATAGACTACCATGATGTATTTCACAGTTCATTTGACAATTTGAAGTCCTTTATTAAACAATGCTGTAATAAATATCCGTGTAGCTAAATAGTCACACATCCTTAATTACTACTGTAGAATTAATTCCTCCAAGTAGACTTGCCAGATTAAGGGGTAGGTATATTTTATGAGTTCATAAATGTGGTCAAATTGCCATCCAGAAATTTCGCAATTCTTTTGCCAACAATGTTTGAGAGCACTTGTCTTCCGTGTATCCTAACCAGTGTCAAATGTTTTGTTTTTTTTAACCAGATGTCTTGGAGCACTCGGTGCTGTGGATCTGTATCAATCTGTATCAATTATTTGGGTTTTGAGCATATCAAGAGCTAGGTTTGTAGTTGACAGTTGAACAGCTAATTCTCTTCCTTACAGATTCTCCTTTTCAGAGCCAACCATTAAATGGCATATTTATTGTTTTTGCCTGTGCATCTGTTAATGTTCATGTGGTCTAGTTCCTGAGGTGGTATAGTTAAAAGGTGTACAGTAGTGGTCATTTCTTTTTCTTTGACTTAATTTCTGTGAACTATGAATCCAGAGCAATGCGGGATATATTATGTTCTCTACAAACTGGGGTAGCATCAGCCCAGAGACATGTTTGCATTTGTTTCTGTCAAGTTTCCAGGTTTAGCTGGTGCCCTTTAAGGCCAGAGAACATTAGCTTTGGGACCTTGCCTAGGAAACTCCTTCTGTTGGCTTTTCCTGTGTATGTGGTATGAAGGGGGCATTCCACTATTAGGCATTTGCTTTGGTAGTTTCAGGGTATTATTGGAGTCCTGAGAAATAAGGAATAATGGAGTCAATAGCAAAATCAGAAAAAAATGCCTGAGTAACAACTAACAAAGATGCAGGTCACCAGATATCATTAGATGCTAGATTGAAAGGTCCATGAGGACAATAACTATTTCTTTTCTTTTTACTTTTTTTTCTTCACTGCTTAAAAGAGATAGAACTGGACCTGTCATCATATGATGTGCTAAATAAATATTTGTTAGCTATATTAATAAAGGTTAGATAAAATAGTTTCTGGCTGTGTATTTCTTCAAACGCCCTTAGCGATCTTTTGTAAAATGCAGAAAGCTCTTGTCCTTCCAAGCTGAGTGATCTCCTAATTCACTAGGTTCTAGTACTTCTTTTAGGTTTCTACTCTATTATTTATTTATTTTTTTTTTTAAGAGGCAGGGTCTCACTCTGATGCCCAGGATGGAGTGCAGTGGCTTGATCATAGCTCACTGCAGCCTCAAACTTCTGAGCTCAAGCAATCCTCATGCCTCAGCCTTCTGAGTAGCTAGGACTACAGGTGTGTGCCACCATGCCCGGCTAATTTTTACATTTTTTGTAGAGACAGGGTCTCATTGCGTTATCCAGGCTGGTCTTGAATTCTAGGCCTCAAGCCTTCCTCCTACCTTGGCCTTCCAAAGTGCTGGGATTATAGGTGTGAGCCACTACCTTATTATCTTTTGTTTTGTTTTGTTTAGACAGGGTCTTGCTCTGTTGCTCAGGGTAGAGCACAGTGGCATCATAGCTCACTGCAGCCTCCAACTCCTGGCCAAGCAATCCTTCCTCACACTCCCAAAGTGCTAGGATTATAGACATGAGCCACTGTATCCAGCCTACCTTATTATCTTTGAGAGCAAATGGTAGATACTATTTCTCTTTTGGCAGAACTGGCCACATATTTTTGTTTGTTCATTTTAGGTCTTTCTGATTCTTGTTCTTATACTCTAGGATGTAGTGAGTGAATGGGATGAGTTGGAAGGTGGAAGGTAGGTCAGGTTAGGTTGTCCAGGGCCTTGCATTTAAGTCATTAATTTGAATACAGGGAAGAACCACAAGAATATAACAAGATCAAAATGACACTATATAGAGAATCTTCTTGTGGTAGTATATAGAGTTAAGAGGAAAAACTACAGAGGAAAATGTCCCTTAGGATCTAGAGCAGCATTTGAAATGTGACAAGTTGATGGTTTGCACTAGGGACTAGGCATAGATCTGGAAGGAAAAAGTCAGATTGGCGGTGGGGCATGATGGCTCACGTTTATAATCCTGTCACTCAGGGAGGCCAAGGCAGGAGGATTGCTTGAGCTCAGGAGTTCGAGAGCAGCCTTAGCAAGAGTGAGACCCGTCTCTACTAAAAATAGAAAAATTAGCCAGATGTTGTGGTGTGCACCTGAAGTTCCAACTGTTCAGGAGGCTGAGGCAGGAGGATGGCTTGAGCCCCAGGAGTTTGAAGTTGCAGTGAGCTACGATGACGCCACTGCATTCTACACAGGGTGACAGAGTGAGACTGTTTTCAAAAAAAAAAAAAAAAAAAAGGAATACACAATCCTGTTCTGGCTATAATGTGATTTGGGGGGATGGGGAGGTGTTAGGGCAAGGGTAAAGGCGTTTTTAAAAATCTGTAAAATGTTACTCAATGATCTTGAAAATAAAGAAAGAAAGAAAAAAATAAAAATAAGTTTAAAAAGTCTGTAAAGTGCTAGAAGTCATTCCACAAGGAGAAATAATCGCAGCATACTGAACTGAAATCTTGTGGAGGGGATATAGCTGTGTGTTGCAAGGTAAATATGTATGTTGGCCATTTTCCTGTACCTCATATTGGTTTACACTGCCTGACGCACAGCTTTCAGCAGGACAGAACACAAAGTTGGAACTGCTCTGGAAAATCCACACATGCAGGCCACTCTTTATAAATCTCAAGATACTTCCTAATACTGTTCAAAGTGCTCTCCCTTTTTTAATGTATTTTCTTCCAGTTTTTCCTATGAAGAGGGGAAATTTTCTGTGATTATTTGTCATCTTGATAGTTTTGATAGCCCTCAAACTGTAAGAGATGTGTTTAAGTACACTGGATGGTATGTCTTAGGTCTGATAGTGCTTTGAGGCTTCCAAGAGTTAAGTCTGTGATAGAACTGCCAAGACACAGAAGTCCGATCAGGAGGGTTTCTTGATGGCTTTGGGCTATGCCTTGGTAGCACTTGGCAGCAGCTCCAGCAGGGACATTGTTAATGACCTTTGGCTTTATCTTCTCCCAGACTCCTGGATTACCAGAGATTTCTGCTTTGTGCAGGAATTATTCCCTCACTGTATACATATCTGCTGCAATAGCCGCTATATTATAGCTCAGTAAATGCTGCTTTCTAAATATGGGTTAGTTTAACCTTAGCATGTCTTAAATGCAAAAAGCCACCCCTCATTTTTATTGGGAGCTGAAGTTTGATAATTCTTTGTGTTATTTGCATGTAAAAATGAGTAGACCAAAAAGGATTAGTGACTTAACCTTCTGTCCCAGTGGACCTTTTCTGACTCAAAGCTTCCATTCTTAGTCTTATTGCTTCTGGGTGGCATTGGGTGTATAGCTTTCTGCCTAAGAAAAAAAGAATGGTGGATATGGTTATCTCCCCAAGATGTTGGTTGGACTGTGTGTGTTCAGAAGTCCAGGGACACTCTGTATTTTATTAATCCTTTTAGGGCACTATTTTTGTAGAAAGTAAGTTAGCAGGGCTCTCTGAATGTCTGAGCAAGGGCATTAAAGCCAGAGGGGCTAAATAGCGGCACCTTTCAAAAGATTCTTGCGTGGGAGGTGTAGATAAAGAGCCAGTAGAGGACTGGGTATTGGTGACTCAAACCTGCAACCCTAGCACTTTGGGAGGTCAAGGTGGGAGGATCGCTTGAACCCAGGAGTTTGAGACCAGCCTGGGTAATAGCAAGACCTTGTGTCTATGAAAAAAAAAAGTTAGCCAGACATGCCTGTAGTTCCGGCTACTTGGGAGGCTGAGGCAGGAAGATCACTTGAGCCCGGGACTTGGAGGCTGCAGTGAGCTAGAATGAGGCCCCTGCATTCTAGCCCAGGCAACAGAATGAGACCCTGTTTCAAAGAAAAAAAGAGCCAGTAGAAATAGTCTCTTTTTAGTGGTGAGCTGGTTGCTGGTTCTTTGGGGATGCCTTGGGAACACTGTGCAGCCTTTATGGTAGGCTCAGCAGTGTGGCCTGTATAGTATCTCAGCCTAAGTCTGCTTGCTCTCTTGGCTATGCCTCATTACCTCCCAGCATCAACTCTATAAGAAAATGAAATGGTTTGATTATGTTATCCAATTAACAAAACAAATTAGGAAGCTTTACATTTTTCACATTGATTTCACGGTCTCCTTATTTTCTTGCCCTGCAGTGACTCAGTTTCGAGACCTAGACAGTGAAGCACGCCTAGATGTTGAATGTAGGGTCTACCTTTTCCAGAAGAAAAGAGCCAGGGAACTAGAACAATAGCAATCTCAGAATATAAAAGGGTGTTATGGAAATGATACAAATCAGCTACCCTTCATTCTATGGGGGGAAAATGGCCCTAATTGGAATAGCAGAGAGCCTCTCTTTTATCTAGGACTAAAAACTTGCTCTGCATACCTCATAATTATTTTAGGGTTAACTGAAACACTTATTAGGAAAGAACAAGCCATATCTTGTTTCTATATCTATGCTACTTTATGAATATTTTGATTTCATTGTGACTGGAACCAACTGAGAAAAGATGAAAAAAATAAAGTGGAACTTACAGAAACCTGAATTCTGAGTATTATCAGTAAAATATGTTCAACCATAATATTCTACTTCAACTAGTGATGAGGTCATATCTTTGTTTGGAAATAAATTATTTATTAACCAGAGAAACCTTAAGTAGACTAAGGTCCTTATAAAGGTTAGGAGAAATATTGCTCTAAAAAATGCAAAATTATATAACAAACTGAAAATTTCAAAAATATTAGCCATTTTAGTGGGCCATAGTTTTCCAGTTGTTCTGATTGCTGATAGCTGGAGCTTATAAATTGTTTCTTTTTAGTGAGATGTCTGTGGTGGAGGAATTTGCTGACGTCCTATCTGCCTAGCAGACTCGGTCTCTGTAATAGAGCTGTATTTTCTCACAGGAGAGAAAAGATTTTTGGCTCTTTTGATTATTTACTTAATTGCTTACTCATTTGTTTGGAGAATCTCATGGATTCCCTGTGTTCTTCCTGAGTCTTCTAGAGCTAAGTTAGTGGAATTATCTGCAAGAGTGTAGATCACTGATCTTCTTCGATTGCGACAGGAGGCATTTTCTAGAACTGGGAGTCTTAGTTTAAAATACATGCTAGACTGACAGAGAGTGGTAGGAATATATTCTCAGCACCAGATATCTTTAAAATAATTAAGTTCTCTTATGACAGGGTCTGGACTGGAGTATATTGTGGTCCCGGAGCCTAGTTCATCTTGAAACCCTGATTTCTGCCAGCTCTGACCCTGGTGGGTGGGGCTCAGTGAAGCATAGTTTGGCCATCTTACTTCATAGAGCACAAATAAGGTTTTGGCTTGATGCTGGGATACCGTTTGTTGTTGGTATAGGATAAGCTGGACATAGTTTTAAAATGTTTGTTGTTAAGGAACATTTGAGAAAAATGTTTGTTGTGCTTTTATTTGGCCAAGAAAAGGTATCTCAAAAAGTGGCAGTTGAGAGGGCAGTGTTTCCATGCCCCTCAACCATGAGGAGGTATTTTGTTTTCAGTGGAGATCCTATGGTGACCTCATCTCCTGGATGATCAAAGGGCAGCTCAGGCTCTGTTCAGTAAAAGGCCCGTCAAAGTAGAGGGCATGGAGAATGTCAATGGACACAGCTACAGAGCTGCCATAGGGCATTCTCTGGGATTCCCTCAGGATTTCTGGCTTCTGCTTTCTTCCTTCATCCCTCTCCTGCTTTCCTCTTCCTATCTCATTTTTTAGCTTTAGCCTTTGGGAATAGTGAACTTTGCAAAGTATTTGAACTCTACTATATCCTTGCACTATAAAGAATGAGCCTGGCTGCTTTACAAAAGATTTTTATAACAAGCACTCTGTTTTTTTTTTTTTTTTTTTTTAGACAGAGTCTCACCCTGTTGCCCTGGCTGGAGTGCCGTGGTGTCAGCCTAGCTCACAGCAACCTCAAACTCCTGGGCTTCAGTGATCCTTCTGCCTCAGCCTCCTGAGTAGCTGGGACTACAGGCATGCGCTACCATGCCTGGCTAACTTTTTTCTATTTTTGGTAGAGACAGGGTCTCGCTCTTGCTCGGGCTGGTCTTGAACTCCTGACTTCAAGTGATCCTCCCACCTCAGCCTCCCAGAGTGCTAGGATGACAGGCTTGAGCCACCGTGCCCAGCCAACAAGTATTCTTTTATACTAAGAAGTGACATACACCTGTTTTAAATCTGTTATTTTTGTTCCTCTTGCTTTGCTCTTTCTGCAGGTTCTTGAAACTCCTGGTAGTAGCCATTTACTGGCAACCGTCTTTATCTCAGGCATAGCATCTAAAGTAACTGTAGGTGCTTTAAGAACAGAAAGACCACCTTGGGCAGGGCAGTTTAGGGGATTGGCAATGCTATCAAGAAGCAAGGCCTCTATGGTGGTCTCTATAAAAACCGTTGCCTGTGAATTTCTATAGTCTTTACCTTGTACATCTTTTCATCAGAAATTACCTATCTGGTGTGGCAAGTATGATAAATTGACTGACTCTGTGGAATTTAAAAACAAATGTATGTTGAAAAGAAAATCTGATTTTTTGTACTATATGTGTTGCTAACTAGCTCTGTAGTCTTGGGCAGGCTATTCCATGTATCTCAACCATACATATGTAAATAGATTTTACATATGCCCTACTTGTGAGAATCTAGTGAGATGGCATTTATGAAGAATGCTTTCATAAACTGTAAATAGCTTTATGAATAAAGATTATTGCTTATAAACGGTACCAGTTCTCAGCCACCAATAACCTGATTCTTCTATCCTATGTTTGGAATAAACACAAATCAACAAAGAGTGATTGCTAATTTTTCAGTGTGAGTTGTATACACAAGGCTCATGTACTTTCTTACCCCCTGCCTTTTGATCCTGTCTGTCTGTCTCTCCCCATGCTTTAATGGGAAGATCTATTATGTCATACAGCAGTTGTTTTCTCAGTACAAAGTATAGCTCTGACTGAGCTTGTATTGAATATCTTTAACAAAGATGCAAAGCTGCTGGCCAGAAATGTTCTTCCCTTTCCATTTTATCTTGTACCTCCCAGTACCTTAAAAATTCTTGAGGGTTGGGTATGATCCAACTGGTACATATGGTAGAATCTCAACTCTCTGACCAAAGTTGTCCTCACAGGCTGGCAGTCACAAAATAAAGTTGTGAAGTCTCTTAAGAGCAGCTAATAGGAATGTAAATGTTGAATTCAGCAGTCCGTAGACCCAGAGTTTGCTTCTTTGTAGCATCCTTGAGGTGTGGAGAGTAAGGACTTGCTTTGCGATTCTGCGGTACAAATATCTATAGCTTTTTGCAGCTGCATATTAGGACCCCTTGAAATGTACTTAGGAAGACCTGTGTGTGACTTTGCCAATGAGGGCTTTGAGCTTAAGAGGATTTTAGCAGGTTTTAGTCTAAGCCTAATCTAACACTGCTGAGAAAGGAGGAGGTGTCTTTTTTTTTTGAGAGAGAGACTCTCACTCTGTTGCCCAGGCTAGAGTGCTGTGGCATCAGCCTAGCTCACAGCAACCTCAAACTCCTGGGCTCAAGCAATCCACCTGCCTCAGCCTCCCGAGTAGCTAGGACTATAGGCATGCGCCACCATGCCTGGCTAATTTTTTCTATATATTTTTAGTTGGCCAAATAATTTCTTTGTATTTTTAGTAGAGATGGGGTCTCACTCTTGCCTCAGGCCAGTCTCGAACTCCTGAGCTCAAGCAATCCTCCCACTTTGGCCTCCCAGAGTGCTAGGATTATAGGCGTGAGCCACCGCACGCAGCTGACACTCATGGCTTTCATGGTACCTTTGCTTGAGTAGCTTAATAACCCAATAATTCAAATGATAGATAAAAATTGTAATATGGGAAGATGGTAGGTAATAGGCAATTAAGAGTGGACATCCACTAGAAGTGATTGCATCATCCTACCCATTAACTAATCCATTAATCCAGTGCCCCACAGGTTACTTCCCTGGGAGACATTGGCAGATCTCTGCTTTGTGAAATCTGGAAAAAGGGCTTGGCAGTGATGGGGAGGGGTGCATTATATGTATGTGATGCTGGTGCATGGTATATCTGGGCTACCTGTGTATGACAGTGACTGGAGAGTCAAATCATAAATAAACCTGATTGTTCTCATTCGGGTTTTTCCTGTGACTATTTATTCTTATTAAAACAATTGGCTATCCTTCAACAATGATGTTAAAACCATTTAATACTCTTTAGCAGTGGTTGCTGGCAGCCTTATGTCTAGCCATGTGCATGTTAAATAAAACCAAGGCTGCTTGGGTTGTAGGAGACTCTGTGAAAATAAGAAATCATTGCCTTTTTACACATGAGATGAAGGTAATCTCAAAATGACATGCTAATGGGGCCTCCTGGCAGGGGGCGTTCCTTACCCTAGACAAAAGGTCATTCACAGCTACTAGAACAGCATATTTATTGTCTGAGAAGTATAAAGTACTTAGAAATTCCTGAATCTACTAATACCTGCAAGTGGTGGAATTAGAATTTGCAGTTGACTAAAATTGACATTGGTGCCTTGTTCTGGTGGCTACTCTTCGAATGACCACCTACATGTTTTATGGATTGGATATACACATGTATGCTTTGACAGCAGTATCTCCCTCCAGAGCCACTGTGTGCTAAGCATTCCTGTCCTCCAGGGATAGTTGGCTCTATTCAGTCTCTCATTCATTCAATCTTTTATTCATTCAACAAGAGCATATTAAGCTTTTTTTTCTGTACCAGACAGTGTGCTGATAATAAAAGGCCAGCAAGATTTAGCCTGGGCTCTAAGATCTAAACTAGTAATTTGACGATTAACACAAAGTGCTGTCATAAAGATACAGGTTCTGATGGGTAGTGACCATTCCGTAAGAAATCTTAGTCTTTCAGGAGATTGAAATTGGTTGTGAAATGTTCTGCCCGGCAAGCAAGCCATGTGAAGTGAGGGGCTCTTTGATCCTTTCTAGTCTGACCTCCTGATGCTGGTCCTTTTTTTTTTTTTTTTTTTAAGCACTTAGGGCTTGAAATAATTAACATTTTTTGAGCCCTCACTATATTCTGTGGTGAAGGTCATGGAATGGAGGCAGGCTTCAAATTTAGGGAACCTGGCCAAGAGTTCATGCTCTTAAATGATGTGATGTCTCTGGGCTTGGAAGGGGTTTACCTGGACTAACTTCCTGCACTGGTGGAGCTTAGCAGAGGGGTGCTTCCCTGATCCTCCCTGCCTGCAGAACTTGTGTCTTTCCTGTTTGGCCCCTGAGGCCAGATTGCCTGTCCCAAAACTGAGCAGGAGTTGGTAAATGAGACAGGAGGTCCCTTCTCTACAGCCCCAGATGTAAGCCCAGTTCTGCCCTTCACCAACTAGGTGACCCCACCTCTCTGAGCATGTCTCTTCATCTGTAAAGTGGAGATAACATTACTTCATGGGATCATTTAGAGGATTAATAAGGTAACGTACTTAGCAGTTTCTGGCTCTGAGTAAGTGTTTAATGTTAGCAGTTTTTATCATTGCCCTTATTAGCCTTGAGAACAAGCCAGGAAACAGTTTCCTAAAGATCAGATACTAAGACCTAGGTAGGTGGGCAGTTTTTTTTGGTTTTGACAAGACAGTAATTTTATTCTATGTATTTCTCTTGACTTTTTTAATGTGAAAAGCAGAGAGGTAAAGCATTATTTAACAGATGTATGGATTCAAGCAAGAAACTGAGGTCCAATTGCAAAGAAATGACTTGTATAACTCAGAGCCCTGTCTGAGGAGACACAGAGGACCCTAGAGGGCGGAGAATGAACACAGCGCAGGGGCTAGTTCCAGAGTCACATCCTCGGTTAGTTCATTTTACAAGTGTGGGTGAGAGTCCCTTGTCAGTAGGCAGAGATTTTTTTCCCTCTGCTCTAACGCATATCTGCTGGCTAGTGTTTGTTAAATAAAACACTTTTTTTGATGTGAAGTAGAATTCGTGACTTGTCCAAAATGGGCGAGGCAAGGGAGCTCGGTAACAGGCTTGTGGAGCACATTTTCCCACCTGTTCCTGTACCAAACTTTCCCAAAGACTTATTTACCAGTGGTTGCTCCTGAGATCTCAGGGATAGCTCACTCTGTAGGCTCCAAGCTAGAGTGATGCTGCCACCACCACAACCACCACTGCTACCACCAGCCATTCACAGTTTCCTGCTATAAGGATGTAACCTGCTGTGAAGCTTTCACGTTCCTTTCTTCTTCCTATCTTTGGTGTTGTACCTTTTTTCCCTCGGGCTTTTGCCATGCAGCCAGTGTTCCAAAGAAAATTTTCAGACACCAAAGATACAGCCCTTACTGCCTCTCCAAGGAGTTGTGAGTTAGCCATGGAAAAGAAGATAGGCTCCTATGCCTCCATGCTGCAGAAGAAGAGTTTGCTTCTTGATAGTGTGCTAGCTCCTGAGCCAGGTGGGGGACTTGCTGGGATTCATGAGAGTGCACTACATGACCTCTGGATCAGTAGACTGGGCCTACCCTATCCAAGGACTTCGCCCAAATCTGCAGCAGCAAAGGCCGAAGACCAATTTCACCTTCTTTCACTCCCCTTCCTTAAGCTTAAGCTTGTTCTGCCACACTGCCCCAAGTCTGTGGCTTAAAACAGCGACTTCCTTTTGCTAATGAATAAGCTCACTCTTTATAAACTGTTTCAGCTTGGGGACTGGAAAGGCTCTCTGTGCCTTTCTGTCTCTCTCTCTTTTCTCTGAGAGTTTATGTTGATGGCTTCTGTCTTTGTCTTTACAGGGAACTCTAATGATCCATGAAAAAGAGGTTACCCTTGAGTATGTACCAAGCCCAGATTTTTGGTACTGCAAACGAGTAAGTACTGAGAATTTCTTTCTTTAGAAGTGAGCATCAAGCCTAACAGCTTTTCCATATTTCCAGGAATGCTGCCTGGTAACATACATTGCCAAGGGGAAAGTTCTTCTTCCTCTACTCACTTCAGATGAACTGGAAGTTAAGACAAGGTCATCTATAATTTCTGCTCCCAGCTGCTGTATGTAGTCATAGAGGGTTCTGGGCCTGCAGTTGGAGACAGTTTCCCAAGGGCACATGCCATGCTTTCTGTCATTTAGGAAAAAAATAACAGTCTCTTGATTTACAACCTCTTCTGAATTACCCTTCCTGATGGAGGTCTTAAAGAGATGGAAGGATTTCTGGAACCTAGGAATTCTAGGTTATAGTGAGCTATGATCACACCTTTGCACTCCTGCCTGGGCAACAGAGCAAGACCTTGTCTTTTTAAAAAAAAATGTTTTATAGCAGCATTATTCATAATAGCCAAAAACTGGACACAACCAAAACATCCATCAGCTGATGGACAAACAAAATTGGTATATCCATACAACAGGATGCTATTTGGCAATAAAAAAGAATAAGTTACTAATACATGCTACAACCTAGATAAATGTTGAAAACACTATGCCCGACATGAAAGAATATATATTACATAATTCCATGGGCCTAAGGGTAAGAATGGGAAGTGACTTTACTACGTTTCCTTTGGGGATGATGAGCATCTTCTAAAATTAGATTGTGGTGATGATTGCACTGTACATTTACTAAAAATCATTGAATTGTATGCTTAAAGTAGGTGAGTTTTATGGTATTTAAATTATACCTACCAAGGTTAGGCTCCTGATTCTTTCATATCACTTATCAGCTAAAGTATCCTATAGCACAACATCTCTGCTGTAGTAACAAACAGCCCCCAAATCCCAGTGTCTTTAAGCAACATGCGAATCCTTCACTCACATTATGTGTTGGGGTAAATAGGTCTTTTGCTACTATTCTACTCCACATGGCTTCTCATACTAGGACCGAGGCCAAAGGGACAGTTGCAGTATGGGAGTGTGTTCTCCTGGCTAAGGGAAAGAACAAAGAGGCTCATTCACACAAGCAATGTTTCCTTCTTTTCTTTCTTTCTCTCTCTTTTTATTCCCTACCTTTCTTAAGACAGGGTCTTGCTTCATAATCACAGTTCACTGCAACCTCCAACTTCCAGGCTCAAGCAGTCCTCCTGGCTTAGCCTCCCGAGTAGCTGGGACGATAGGTGAGCGCCACAACGCCTGGCTAATTGTTAAAAATTTTTTGGGCCGGGCGCAGTGGCTCACGCCTGTAATCCTAGCACTCTGGGAGGCCGAGGCGGGTGGATAGCTCAAGGTCAGGAGTTCGAAACCAGCCTGAGCAAGAGCAAGACCCCGTCTCTACTAAAAATAGAAAGAAATTAATTGGCCAACTAAAAATATATAGCAAAAATTAGCTGGGCATGGTGGCGCATGACTGTGGTCCCAGCTACTCGGGAGGCTGAGGCAGAAGGATTGCTTGAGCCCAGGAGTTTGAGGTTGCTATGAGTTAGGTTGATGCCACAGCACTCTAGCCCGGACAACAAAGTGAGACTCTGTCTCAAAAAAAAAAAAATTTTTTTTTTGGTAGAGATGGAGTCTAACTGTGTTGCCCAGGCTAGTCTTGAACACCTGTCCTCAAGTGATCCTCCCTCCTCAGCCTCTCAGAGTACTGAGATTACAGGCCCACAATGGCTCTAAAAGCTTATGCTAAGACCTGCTGTAGGTTATGTTTACTCACACTCTTTTACCTAAAGCAAGACACATGGCTGAGACTGGAAATGGAAAGGGGAAATACGCTAACCTTGGAGAGGCACCATAGCCACTTGACAGTGGGCAGAGGTATGTGTATATGATGTACTTATAGGGAAGGGAACAATGAAATAATTGACTATAATAGGTTATTTAACCTCTCATGGCCTCAGTTTCCTAATCTATAAAACGGAGAGATAATAGTGCCTATTTCATAGGATTTATTGGGTTGTTGGGATCAATAAGTGATGACATGTAAAGTGGACCTGATACATAATGTGTGCTATTTAAGCATTAGCTATTGCTGCTGTTATTGTTATCTCCTCAACTCCATCTGGCAAACTCTTACTCTACAAGGCCCTGCTCAAATAGAATCCTCTTCATGGTTCTTGATCTTTGGTTTCCTACCAGCCAACTTTCTGCCCCTCATGGCACTTGAAAGCTCAACGGTGAAAGTTCAGGGACTTTGGGTTTGGGTGATGTGCTTTACTTTTTGTTCACATGTTCAGACAAGAATAATTATGTTCACATTGACAAGTGTCTATTTTTTGTTCTGGGCTAGTGAATATTCCCTTTCTTTTTAATATCCTTTGGATAGCTACCAGAGGCACTATGTATCTTCTTCCTTCTTTCTTACACCTCATTATCAGTGTTTGAGAAAGGAATTAATAATTGAATTCTTTTCATTTCCAGCCAAGTGTGAGTGGGGGTCTCACAACCAGTCCAGGACCAAGTTTTGGGTACAAATGGCAGTGGCTTTGGGACAATAATAGCCTGTAAGAAAACCCAGATTTCTTAGTTAAGTTTATTTCCTATAGAAATCCTCGTCCAGGGCTGGGCATGGTGACTTACCCCTGTAATCCTAGCACTCTGGTAGGCTGAGGCAGGAGGATCGCTTGAGCTCATGAGTTCGAGACCAGCCTGAGCAAGAGCGAGACCCCGTCTCTACTAAAAATAGAAAAAATTAGCTGGGTGTGGTGGCATGTACCTGTAGTCCCAGCTACTCGGGAGGCTGAGTCAGGAGGATTGCTGGAGCCCAGGAGTTTGAGGTTGTTGTGAACTAGACGGACGCCACAGCACTCTAGCCTGGGCGACACAGCAAGACTCTTTCTCAAAAAAAAAGAAAGAAAGAAAGAAAGAAATCTTCATCCAGGGCAAAGGCATTTGAGGCTGCTCCAAAGTCCCAGATGCCCTGTTAGAAGGTAGCTCTCAAACAATAGCTTATCGGATCCTATATGCCAATTCTGATGAGTGGTGGGGATACAAATTATTTTTTTAAGCTTTGACAGGATCTAGGATATGACTTGTTTCTCTCATTTTTGGTAGGTGTTACTGTGTTGGATGTACATAAGGTTTTTTGAAATGTTTTTGGTCAAACCGAATTCGTTCTTTTTTCCTTGCAGTGTAAGGCCAGCACTGGTGGGCACCAATCTTCATGTTCATTCTGCAAGTGCCCACGGGAAGGTGAGTGTTAGAATTGGTAGTGGTTTTTGTCTTGTGCACTGAGCAAAACAAATTTTATGCTTTCCTTGGCTTTAAAGAATTTTCATCCCTAAATATAAGTTGATCTATAAACCTTTTTAAAAGTGCAATTTGATGTCCAATAACATGTGACCTCTCTTATTAAACGAGTTTAGATCGTTGGCTCCTCAGGCTGAAGTGACTAAGTGGACAGCTGACTAGAGTTCACTAGTATTGTTAGAATACATTAGAGTACATTTAAGGTTGTTAGGTTGAAAAGGAGTATTTATGGCATTAGTCTGTATGATATTAGTCTATATGATAGACTTCCCTACCATCCCCCCTCCACTGCTTTGAAGTTATTGGGAGTCATTTACTTTATTGTTTTCTCGTATACAATCTTTGTAAGTATTTCAGGATCTTTAACAGAAAAATATTTGTTAAAATAACAGTAACAATATAAGTAAGGAATAAGAGAAAAAAAAGTCAGGATTGAGGGAATGTGTTATTATTTTAGAGGAATAAACCTACCAGCTTCTCAAGCATTTAACTTTGAAGTAAATTTCTGGAGGGAAACTTCAGGTAAACAGCCTTGAAGAGTCTTATCAAAGTGGCTGGACGTGGTGGCTCACACCTGTAATCCTAGCACTCTGGGAGGCCGAGATGGGCCGATCGTTTGAGCTCAGGAGTTTGAGGTTGCTGTGAGCTAGGCTAACGCCAGGGCACTCTAGCCCAGACAACAGAGCCAGACTCTGTCTCAAAAAAAAAAAAATCAAAGGCATACGTAACAACAGTCCTGTAACAATGACTGTCAATATGCTTGTAGTGTGGGCTGTAGGCAGGTATTCTGAAAATCTTTAGGAGAAGGCTCTGTATGCTTTAGAGATCAAACCAGCATGTAGGAAGGGGAGTAAACAACAGATTTTTACTTGTTGGATCACTTCAGATTAGGCAAAATTGTGTTTTTTCCCTCAAGAAAGACTTTTTCCTCAAGCTATTCTAACAAATGAATACCCTTGGGTACCCTACCACTAAGATAGCTGAGACAACCTTAATCTGGAAACATATAAGTCAGGTATTCATAGTCACTTTTCACTGCTATTAAGTAATCTCTATATTGTTCTCATAGAATATCTCTTTTTGAGCCCCGTGGCTTTCAGTGAACCCTCCAAGAATGAATTAATGGTAAAAATATGCCCCTATTTACAAAACAAATTATAAATTATCCTGCTCTAGAAGGAGATTTGAAGTGAATCATCTATGTTTCGAAGGACATTTATGTATTATGGTTATTTGCATATAAATGAGCTGTGTGCAGGTAGGTCTATTCCTGGCTTTGCCAGAGAAGTAGGGCTTGTGGTCTTACAGAATTTGAGATAGCTGTTTTAGTACTATAACACTGGAATAAGCAAGGCTCCTGGACATGCGTTAGCAAGGGCTATCTCTTTAGTTTATCCCCAAATATATTCCTATCATTGGTTATAATAGATCCAGGGTGTCCTGAAAGATTTGTTACATTTAAATGTTTAGTAAGTGATAGAAACCTCATGAAATTACATTCTTTAAATGCTTATCTAGTTTGTTCTGTGAACTATTTCTTATACTGTCTCATTAGCCTTGCTTAAAGGCTTTTGCCAGGTACTTTGTAAGAGTAAAATACTTGTTTTTGTAGATACTTTTGAGATAATATTAAAAGCCCTTCAGCATTCCAGTATAAGTATTTGTTGGGAAGTTAAGAGAAATCACGGAAGTAGTGTTTTGTTTTGTTTTTTTTAATTTTTGCCACCCCTTCCCAGAAGTAGTATTTTTTAATAAAGCCTTCTAGAGTTTCTTACTGTTTCTGTTGCCCTAGTGACAGAGACCAAGCAAGAATTAATAACCTACCCTCAGCCTCAGAAAACATTTATACCAGCATCATTGGAAAAACAACCCAGTCAGCCCCCAAGGCCAGCTGATAAGGAACCTGAACCCAGGAAGAGGGAAGAAGGACAAGAACCACGCTTGGGACATCAAAAGAGAGAACCAGAAAGGTATCAGCCTCCTCGAAGGGAAGGGCTCACTTTCCGAAGAGACCGAGAGAAGGAGCCATGGTCAGGAGAGACTTGCCAGGATGCAGAAAGCAAAAGTAAGTGGTTTGTCAGAGCATATACCAGACTGTGACCACCACAGCTGAAGCATAGATGGCCCATGTTATGGCTAGGTGCCAGCTGCTTCCCCATACCCTAGTAGAACTGTGTACAGCTGGGTCACAGAGGCCATGGTTTTCTTCTGTGGGCCTCACTGTACTAGTTGAAGGAATCTACATCTTCCAAATAGCAAATTGCTATACAAAGGCAGTAAGGCATGATTTTAGATTTCCACGTTGATAAAAAAAAGTGTGCAGGCTGGGCATGGTGACTCATGCCTGTAATCCTAGTCCTTTAGGAGGCAGAGGCAGGAGGACTGCCTTGGCCAGGAGTTCAAGACCAGCGTGAGCAAGCGCAAGACCCTGTCTCTACAAAAAAATAGAAAAATTAGCCAAGTATGGTATGGTGGCACATACCTGTAGTCCCAGCTACTTGGGAGGCTGAGGCAGGACGATCACTTGAGCATAGGAGTTTGAGGTTGCAGTGTGCTGTGATAAGGCCACTGCTCTTCAGCCTGGGTGACAGAGCCACACCCTGTCTCAAAAAAGAAAGAAAGAAAATAGTATGCGTTGTTTGTCTCTAGCATTTCTTTGTAGAACTAGCTTTGCTAGAGCAAAGTAGCATCTGCAGTAAAATAAACAACAGGCCCTTTTGTTACGACGGACGGCTCTGTTTGTCATCTGTGGCAAACATATCTTGCTCTTGCTATGTGAACCTATGTTGTCCTTCCTCAATAAACTTCGTTTCATGCTTAAAAAGAAAAAAACAGACTTTTGGAACCTCAAAAATTCATCTTTCTGTTTCCTTGCTCCTCTCTCATTTATGCTCGGCTCATTCAGCAATCATGCTAAAACGCATTTATCGTTCCACTCCACCTGAAGTAATAGTGGAAGTCCTGGAGCCCTATGTTCACCTTACTACTGCCAATGTCCGTATCATCAAGAATAGAACAGGCCCTATGGGCCACACCTATGGCTTTATTGACCTCGACTCCCATGCGGTAAGTTTCCTTCTCCTGGGAATGGTCTAGGGACAGATGGTTAAAGAACCTTCAAGAAGGTTTGAGGGACTTAATTTATCATTTGAATTTTCATGTGCTACGTGGTATTATAATCTCTCTTATTCTCTTCCTTTGGGTTTAATGTTCAATTCAGGTGGGTGACTGCCCTTGAAAGTTAGGATTCTGTGTGGTTTTCCAGGTTCATTTTTGTCTTGTGGCTTTTACAGTTTCCAACTTGTACAGAATCTCAGTACTGAATCCCTCAAGAGTTTAGTGAATTTTCTGATTTTTTGTTTTCCCCAGCCACAGATGGTTTTATATGTGATAACACAACATTTTCTTTTTTTCTTCCAGGTATTTAATAGATTCTTATGACTTGCATTTTTAGTTGCGGGGCTCTTTTCTATGGAAATAATGTGACGATTGTAATGAAAATCATTGATACTTCTTAGATTTCATGCTCAAAAGTCACAGGGAGGCCGGGCGCAGTGGCTCACGCCTGTAATCTTAGCACTCTGGGAGGCTGAGGTGGGCGAATTGCTCAGGAGTCAAGATCAGGAGTTCAAAACCAGCCTTAGCAAGATCAAGACCCCATCTCTACTATAAATAGAAAGAAATTAGCCAAACAACTAAAAATAGAAAAAATTAGCTGGGCACGGTGGTACATGCCTGTAGCCCCAGCTACCCAGGAGGCTGAGGCAGGAGGATTGCTTGAGCCCAGGAGTTTGAGGTTGCTGTGAGCTATGCTGATGCCACAGCACTCTAGCCCAGGCTAGAGAGTGAGATTGTGTCTCAAAAAACAAACAAAGGATTGGAATTTCCAAAATTTATACCAGAAACTGACATCTACTCCGATCACTATTCTTACCAGTCTTTCATTAAAAGTTGCCTACTGTTGCCGATAGGCTCGTACTGTTAAAGTTATGACCAGAGCATAATGTTTAGTAAATTTCTCTTCTGAAAAGGAATGTCCATGTTCAGTTCTCGTTCAGAGAACATGGCCTTTTCTCTCTTTGAGTTCAAGTGTGTCTTTGGTTCTGTAGGAAGCTCTTCGTGTAGTGAAGATCTTGCAGAACCTTGATCCACCATTTAGCATTGATGGGAAGATGGTAGCTGTAAACCTGGCCACTGGAAAACGAAGGTAAGGCAGAGGAATGCACTTAAGTCACTTAAGACAGAAGGTAAGACACTTTTCCTGGCTGGAGAGACAGATATTAGGCTAAGTATGGAATATCCAATTTCCTTAAGTACTATGTTTGACAGTTGATATCTCTGACATTTCACGTTGACACTTCTTTTTTTTTTTGAAGTGAAGATATATCCTTCAAACACACATCTTGGCTTGTGATTGTCTTTCAGGATTTTTTTTAGAGCAATTTTTGTGAAACCATGGATAAGTCAAAAATTTATGTTATTTTTTAATATGCGTTCCATCGTGGAACCAATGCAGCACACGCAGCTCAAAATATCAATGAAATGTTTGGGAAGGATGTGGTGGTGAATGCACAGTATGTCAGTGGTTTAAGAAGTTCCATTCTGGGCTGGGTGCAGTGGCTCATGCCTGTAATCCTAGCACTCTGGGAGGCCAAGGCAGGTCGATTGTTTGAGCTCAGGAGTTCCAGACCAGCCTGGGCAAGAGGGAGACACCATCTCTACTAAGAATAGAAAGAAATTAGCTGGACAGCTAAAAATATATAGAAAAAATTAGCCGGGCATGGTGGTGCATGCCCGTAGTCTCAGCTATTTGGGAAGCTGAGGCAGTAGGATTGCTTGAGCCCAGGAGTTTGAC
>CAUYRT010108350.1:0-21773 GCA_963574885.1 Lepilemur ruficaudatus
GCTATAATGTATCAACTGATTTGTAATCTGTGATAGAAAAATCAATTGTAGTATCATGTTTAAATATTAACAATTTTTCAAATATATGTCATATTATAAATTAAAAAAAAATAAAAAATAAAGTAATGAACAAAAAAAAAAAAGGAAAAAAGTTACACTAAGCTAACATTAATTTTTTGTTAAAGAAATAAAAACTTTTTTTTATAAATTTAGTATAGCCTAAGTATACAGTGTTTATAAAGTCTACAGTAGTATTCAGTAATGTCCTAGGCCTTCACATTCACTTACCACCAACTCACTGACTCACCCAGAGCAACTTCCAGTTCTATAAACTCCATTCCTGATAAGTATCCTATACAGGTATACCATTTTTTATCTTTTATACCATATTTTTACTGTACCATTAATATGTTTAGATACACAAATAGCATTTTGTTACAATTGCCTACAGTATTCTGTACTGTAATATGCTGTACAGGTTTGTAGTCTAGGAGCAATAGGCTATACCATATAGCCTAGGGTGTGGTAGGTTATACCATCTAGGTATGTGTAAGTACACTCTATGATGTTTGCACAAAGACAAAATCATCTAATGATGCATTTCTCAGAACTATCTTCATCAAAAAGTGATGCATGACTGTAATTAATTATTTAATGATTAAGAATAAAGTACATGCAGTAGATGAAAATGGACAATAAGTGAACTTTGGGTGTCAAGCAAAGAAGCTTGAAGTCTATTTGGAAGACCATAGGAAGGTATTAGAATTTTAAGCAGACGAGTTAAATGAATATATTTATATTTTTGGAAACATGCCAGGATGGAATAGAGAACTAAATGGGTGGCAAGAACCCCAAGACAAACGAGTTTCCAGTCTAATACAGAAGGAAAGGACGTGGGAGGAGGAGGAGAAAGCCTCATAATTATTTGTCAGGGTACAAAACTTATAAACACTGAATCTGAATCTTTGGTTTGAATGCTCAGTTTAACTTTTTGTTTGTATACTTCATTAAACTGGATACCTAGCTGTATCTTTAATGAAAACACTACCTGAATTCCTGTTTATTTTGCTCTAGTTTTCCCTGTAAGATGTTGTGAAGAGAACAAAAGTATCAATTTGATCACCAATGTTTTTTCATAGCTGAGGCTCGTTTTCTTTTTTTAAGAATCTTGAAAATCTTCTCTGATAATTTTCCTTATGGGAAAACTGTGGACTCTGCTACAATGAGGTGGGTATTTAAAACAGTTCTTTCAGCTGTCCTTCGAATTTAAAGAGCACTTGGATAATCTTTATAGGGTGAGCTTCCTGAAGTGCCATGGGAAGCATAGCTTTAACTGACTTTCTGGGTGCTCACAAAAGGAGGTTACTGTGGTGCAGAGACAAAGATATCCCCTGAATTTCCAATAGTTAAACATACACTACTGCAAGATATTACTTTGGAGAGGAAGTCATCTGACCATAATCTGAAATTGTCTTGAAGGAAATGGGATTTTAGGAAGTGTTTGTAGGTAAGGGAAGCTGAGTAAGCACACCGAGAAAAACAAAAGAGCATCTGCACTGGGATGTTTATAGCAGCACAATTCACAATTGCAAAGATGTGGAAACAACCCAAGTGCCCAGCAATATATGAGTGGGTTGATAAAATACAGTATATGTATACCATGGAGTATTACTTAGCCCTAAAAAAACAATGGTGAACTACCTATTGTATAATCCTGGATGGAGCTGGAGCCCATTCTTTTAAGTGAAGTATCACAAGAATGGAAAAACAAACACCACATGTACTTACCATTAAATTGATACTAATTGATCAACACTAATGTGCACATATGGAAGTAACATTCATTGGGTGTCAGGCAGGTGGGAGGGGGGAGGAAGAGATGGGTAAATCCACGCCTAACAGATGTGGTGCATGCTGTCTGGCAGATGGGCATGCTTTTTGGGGGGTGCAAAGACAATTTATGTAACCAAAGCATTTGCAACCCACAAGACTCTGAAATAAAAAATAAAAAATTTAAAAAATAAAAAAATAAAAAATAAGAACCATTGAATGTAAAAAATAAAAATATCCTTAAAAATAAAAAAAAAAGTGTAAGCACAGGCATCAAATGAAAGAAAATAGAATTGTCAGGATCCTATCTAAGATCTAAACTTACTCAAAATTCTGATCCATCTTTACATCAAGATAATTTTTTATTTAATATGCAAGAAATTTTGTATACAGCCCAGAAATTTAAGAACTACCTTAACAACTTTATAATTCTTTTACGGAACATAATTATCCCTATATTTTTATAATGAATTAACAGAATTAGTTCTGGAATTAAGCACTAATATTTCATAATCTTCTGCCATTTCCACATAGCATGGATTTACATGTTCAGCTGACTTCACATTAAATAGTTCCACTCTACCCATACATGGAGATGAAAGGGTTAACTAATTTGCTTCAGATCACAATACTCCCAAACATAATAGCCTAGTAGGAACAGAAGCAGGGCACTTCTTTTTCCTACAATGAACACTACTTCAAAAGAGAGATAGAAATCAACAAAAAAAATTCAAGAAAAAAAGTATAAGCAACAATTTTGTTTTAGATAAACTCCATGTTCACTAAATGCTAATTGAGAACAGGGAGCACACCTCTTAAATGAAAATAACAAATAATAAAAATGTCTTGATTCAAAATTATCCAGAAAAAGAAGCAACATTGTTGGGGGTGAGAGGAGGAAGAAAGGAAATCCCCCACAAATGAGAAAGGAAAGGGTTTGATTGTTTATAGGATAATAAATTATGCACAGTCCTCAGGGTTAAAGGTTAGCAGGAAGAGCTTTAAAAGCAATTTTATTGGGTAGTTACACATTATAATGTTAAAGTAGGTGTGTGTTGGCAGGGGCTAAAAAGAGCTTTTGATGGATTATGGAAAGAGATTTTAATTATTTTCTGAGGGTTGCATTTTGGTTTGGCACTGGATTGAAATTTGAACAGTAAATTAGACTTCAACACTGTCTTGTTACTCATGTGGGCCATACAACTGGCATTTGAAAAATATTCATACTTACAGTGTACACATCTACTGTGCTGTTTCTTGGATGAAAAAATACACTAGTCATTTTCACATCCATTTATTCAGTTGCTCATCACTGACACATGTAATTTATTAGAGACTGGCACTAGAGCATAACAATGGAAATAACACGAGCTCTGGCATTAGATTTCCAGTTTTAGATCTGCTACTTGATGCTGATGAGGTCTTGAATTACTGACTTAATGTCTCCAATCCTCACTTTCTTTTTCTGAAAATAGAGACCATAATGATACCTTCTTAATAGGGTTGCTCTAAGGAGATAATACAAAGTACCTAGCTATGGCCAGGCTTCAAGGAGGTAGTAATGTTCTCTATTATGATTAACTAGATATAATCCTAATATTGGTGAGTAGACTGTCTCCTCAGACCTTACAAGGCTGTATAAACAAACAAAGCCATATTAACTTAATTCCCATTGTTATGATCACTGCCTGCAAAAAGCTAGATCTCAGCAGCCCTTGAAATTGGGTGTTTCTGAGAATCTGTAGAAGCTGTCTCAGAGGTCTGCCCCTGCTCAGGCAGGCCCCAAAGCCACTGCACCAACAGGAATGCTGATGTCAGCAATGTGGTCTCTTCAGGGACCACAGTCTCAGTTTTCTCGAGTCTGTCACTAATGCTCTAGGTGCTGTCCTGGAAATATAAATGCTCAGCAGTCTAAAAACACCCTGGTGATCCGAGGTAAAATGTGGAGGTGCCCCCAATTCCCACATCTCCACTGACTTCAGATGCAATGGGGACTAAGATGGGAAAGAATTCCCAGTGGCAGACACAAGGGTGCACTCGAAATTGGAATTATTTTCTATCCACGGGGCTCCTCGGACCTGCTCCTTCTTAGATCCAGATTATTCTTTCTGTAAGTAGGATTCTAGCCACTGTGCTCTCATTCCACCTTACCAGACATAACTGAATTTGCTTAGATGAAACCTGGGACCCTTACTCACGGAAGCATCTAGCAAAAGAGATAGATATCTAAGTAAGCGATGTCTTAGGTAAATTCTACCACAGGGGCATATGCCAAGTGTAAGGGTCCCTGGAGAAGGGAACGATCAGTTCATCAGGTCTTATAAAGAGGTAACATTTACTCTCGATTTTGAAAGACTGGTAAAAGAAAACTCCAACAAGACTGCAACACTTGCCCCAAACCACAGAGATGTGAAAGGGCATTTGGTATGCCTGGATTAGAAATGCGTTCGAGAGAGTAGAAAGAAGTCTAGAGGTGCAGAGAAAGTTCAGACTGTGAAGGCATTTAAAAGCAAGGAATTACACTGTTGATTTTTTAAAAATAACAATCACCTGTGTGGGGAATTAATTTGCAAGGGCAGTGGCAGGCGAATGGATTAGGAGTCTATTATAAATATCCAGAGGGGGAAAAAAATACGGGCCCAAGTGCAGTAGAATTGGTGGTAAAACGGAGATACCAGTAGAAGAAATATGAAAGAAGCACAACTAAAGTCAGACTCCCAATCAGTACTCTCTACCTTTGCATATATTCTCAAATCATTGTATATGTGGAAAGTCACAAATTACAGCAATTTAAAATTCAAGCAAAAATAAATGGAACATTAGTTACAACCCAAATGGGAGAGAAGTACTGAATTTGAGAAAATAACCCTTAATTTAGTTCCATGTTTGACAATCAGATGCAATGCAGAATTTTGTCCATATTTTATATAGATTTAAAAAATTTATTTCTCTGGAGCTGTAATGTACATCTGTGCTGAGTGACAGATAGTAATGAGGGCCACAGCTTTCTAAGAATCACCTTCATAGGTTACTGCGGGTTATGGAATATAACAGAATAAATATATTTAAAAATTGTGTTTTAATAAGACATTACAGAAAATGTTATACTAAATATATGTTTTCCCATGCAATTGTTAAAATTATACATTACAGACTTACAGCATCCTCTTTAGATTGCATTTTGGAGGTCTTCCTTTGGGAAAGAGAATGAGAAGTTTAACAGGTTGGCAACATTGTCTACTGTAAGCTTGCAACATCCTTTTAATCAAAGGCTAGGATCAGTGATATTACATACAGAGGGCAGTTTGGGAGTGATTCCATGAGAGCAGGCCCTCTTTCTGTAGTTCTGCAGCTAATTCTTTCTGTAGTTAATTCTGTGGAATTGATTTTAGTATACCATTTTGAAATATTTTGAATACATAAATTCTTTTAAATATCACATATGTTGGCTGGGTATGGTGGCTCACGCCTGTAATCCTAGCACTCTGGGAGGCCAAGGCGGGAGGATCACTCAAGGTCAGGAGTTCGAAACCAGCCTGAGCAAGAGCGAGACCCCGTCTCTACTTAAAAACAGAAAGAAATTAATTGGCCAACTAAAAATATATAGAAAAAGTTAGCCGGGCATGGTGTTGCATGCCTGTAGTCCCAGCTACTCGGGAGACTATGGCAGGAGGATCGCCTGAGCCCGCGATTTTGAGGTTGCTGTGAGCTAGGCTGATGCCACAGCACTCTAGTCTCTGTCTCAAAAAAGAAAAAAAAAATCACATATTTTATGTAGACTATAATACAGGTGACAGTCTGGATTTTTCAGTACGTTTTGTCATTAACTATATGTAGATGTAACTTGGCTTAGAAAGTTTTTTAACCTCTTTTGCTTCACCTTTCATCATGACTCCCTTCATCCCACCTTCTACCAACACTCAAACCCTGCCCCATACTCACATCACTCTGTTCTTCAACTGGAACTTCTCCCTCTCCCCCACTGGGCAGGTGTTCCCTTTCTACTGAATACTCTCTTCCCTTTCCCCTTTTCATATAGCTACCTCTTACTTACCCTGCAGGCCTCTGTGAAAGTCAATCTAAAAGATATATTCAGATTCCCCTAGAAATTATATGCTTGCTCAAGAAATTTATTGGAGAAGTGCTCTCAGGTGAGGAGAATGGAGGATGCAAGATAGAGCGGAAGATAAGAGCTATGCAAAAGGAGGTGTCAGCTGCAGTCTAGCTTCCTCTGATCCCACCAGGAAGCAATGAAGCTCAAATTGTACCACTTTGTCCACCTTGCAGCAAGGCGGCTGCTCTTATGAACTTTAGTCATTACCTGATAACTGTGGTCTAAAGAAGAGGGCTCTGAGGAGCAGCACGTGGACTCTGGGCCAGGTGGCAATTTGGTGGAAAAGGTATGGGCTGTGAGGCGTTGTCAACCAACACTTCCAGCAGTAGGGCAATGGGTGTGCTGCAGGTCATAGGGAGAGTGGGGTTGGAGGAACCAACAGTATCCACCTCAATCCCTTCAGTCCCGTACTGACTGACTTCCAGATGCTGCTCAATATACTCCAGTAGCACCCTGCACAGCACTATCCCCTCATGCACAGGCTATCACAGGTGCTGTAATTTCCAAGGCAGCAGGGAGTGATGCTGTGTATTTTTAATGCTGCAACCCAGAGCCTCACACACAGTAGGCACCCAACAACGATGGGTTAATGATCAACAGAGAGAAAGCTGAAATCCCATAACAGAAATGCTTCAATAGGGAATTTCTTTTGAAGCAGCTTACACTCTTCAAGACGTCAAGTTATTTGTACTCATTTGTATGTGCTTAAAAGTCATCTGCTTCATTAAGACGGACAAGAGACAAAGATTCTTGACAGACACATTATTTCAGTAAGAACCATCCTAGACAGGTCTGATTTCCCTCCATATTGTACCACTCATAAATTGCTCTTCGTTTATGTTGAATAAAAACTAAACATTTGTTTAGTTGGTGAAATCTTCATGAAGCTGAACAGTTTGTCATCCTGGCTGTTACAAAACTTTTAGAGAGAAAAGCAATACATTTGCAAGTAAAATGAACAGGAAACTGCTAATTAAGAATCCCCAAACAACAATGTGTTTTCCCAAGAACAGCATTAAAATTTTTTAAGATAAGTAAATAATAAAAATAATAAAAAAGTTTGCTGGTAGATAGCTCCCAAAAGACACATATGAGAAAGCATGATAATTTATGTCAATATATGCACTAATGGATAAGGTTTGTGTTTGCATCTTGAGGCTTTCTGTATTGACTTGGATAGAGTCCCAAAGAGAAGCTGACTTGTGCATCTGCATGAATAAATTCCTAATTAGCTGCCCAGTCCTGAAGCTTTTACATTCTACAAATAGCTTGATCTGCTGGTCTGGCCCAGGCAAGAAACTTTTGGCCAAAGAATATTTTAAAACTGTAGAACCCCATGATACTGAAAACATCATGTTCAAAACAGAAATCTTTACTTGCCATATATAAATATCCAACTTTCCTTAGAGACAATCTTCATTTCAATCCTAATTTATGTCTTGTAAATGAAGTAACATTATCACTAATAAACCATAAATCTTCCTCCATCTTCTGGAGATACTATACTAAGAATAGATATGCTTGATCTGATGCTATTTTCAGTTACTCCATAGATTATTTAGAAATCCCCAAATACCTGTTATTATGCAAAACTCCATATATTGTATTCTGTATATTTGTATGAAAGAACAGTGATTTTTAATATGCTTCACCTCCTGAGCAATGTTCCTTAAATAATTAATTTCCGTCAGTGATACTAAATATCTAAAGAGGATGTGATCAATGCTTTTTTTCCAGAAATATGCAATACTTAAAATTCTGTCTGTGTTAAAGGCTTCACTCATCTGAAATGCAAAGTTTCTTATGTGGAAGGTGCTCTGTACATCAAAATGGGATACTCTTAGATACCAAATCTGCTCCCAAATCTTCAACAGCACAGGAATCTCATGTCACTTTTACATGTCACTTTTACAAATTTTTAAGATTTATCACATCCTGAAATCCAAACCTCCTTTAGATGGAAATGTGTTCTTATCTATTTCTTTAAAAGTCTAAAATCTTAGAGAAAGTGATAATTACTCAAAAAGTGTCTGTGATGCCCTAAGGCAGTGGTTCTCATGCTTGTATGTTCAACCGAATCATCTGGAAGACTCACTGAAACAGATTCCAGGACCCTACTCCCAGGGTTTCTGATTCACTAGAGATCTGGGTTGGGGACCTGAGAATTCTGGGACCACACCTTGGAAACCACTGCAGTTAAGGTTTGGGAAATAAAAGGATATATCTAAGGGTCATAGGTTCTATTGTCTCCTTCAGGGAGTGTCACATTGCATTTCTCCTTAAAATCCTCAAGTAACATAATTGGTATTACTCTTAAACATCTTTCGTCTTCACTAATGAATTAGGTGACATGAAAAAGAAACCTATCTTCTTGAATAATTAACCCGATGAAATTTAAAAAAAAAATTAAGGGTAGAGTGCTTATTTGAAAATAAAATAAGGAAAACCAATTTCAGAAAATAAAGCCAAATGTATAATCAACTATGTACTGGAAATGCCATTTGTGAATGTATAGTTTTGTATAAAGAAACTTAGATATAAAGTAACAGTTTCTATCCAATTTCTAATGTCATCACATGCCTTTTCAATACCTGAGAGTAACTTGTTTTGATTAGACCACTCCCAAGCTGTCTATATTGATGAATTTCTAAGGCAATGACACATTTTATATTTTACTTTAAAAGAGAATAAAACATGCACTGATAAACCTGTGTGCTCTGACATGGAACTATAGAAATTGTAATAAAATAAACAGGCAAGAAAAGTCATCACCACCAAGAACCAAGTCCTCTCCTTATCCTTAGCTGCCTCCTTATCCAGGGTGTGAGATGTGAGAACCAGATGGGGTTGGGTTCTACTTACGCAGGTTGGCAGAGCAGTGTTTAGTTGATCCTCGTCAGTCCCCTTCAATCTCCAGATCACTGGTCTGACAGTGCAGCAACTACCCATATTCTTTCTATTCTATTCTATGCAATTCATTTTCAAATAAGTCAGAACCTGGCATTGAAAAAATACTGAACAAAGTTTATTTGCTTTTATTTTATTTGACAATTTGCTTGCATTTTATTTGCAATGCACAGGCCTTTCAATATATTGTTCCTAAGCAAGACATCTTTCTGTATTTCATAAAAATATCTGGTGAGTTTTCTGTAACATTTACATAAATTATTTTATTTTATTTTAATCGTTTTTGGAGAAGGACTGAAAGCACATGGGACTAACAATTATAAAAGCACATAGAAATGCAATCAATCAATTTTTCCTCCTGTACACATCCTCAAGCTCTCTTCTGTAGCATTTCTATTATTACTACCTGTAAGGCTGCTTCTTTCTTTTTAAAAATCAAAATTATATTCCATATTTTAATATATTATAGCCATTTAATTATCACCCTTTTAATTGACATTTTGGTTGTTCCTACCTTATGCTAGTATAAACAATCATAATTGCATATTCTTTTGTTTACATATGTTATTGTATCTGAGAAAAAATTCCTACATGTGAAATAGTTGATTCGAAGGTCATGTGCATTTGAAAGACTGATATAAATAGCCCAGTTGCCTTTCAAAGACACAAGAATAGTTTCCCTCAAAATGGGTTATTGAAATACCTTTTTCTCCACAGCATGCCCAATGCTATGAATTACCAAATTTAATAAATCTTGGTTCATGTAAGTGAAAAAATTATTTGATTTTTAATTTAATTTGCATTTATTTGATTTGTATGGTCAAAGGTATGCATTTTTCCTATGTTTAAAAGACACTGATATGTTTCTATAAATCATTAATGCACTGTGTCCACTTTTCTATTAGATTTTTTTGCATTTTTCTAAATCATTTGAGAAAGAATTTTATGGGGGCAGGTGCTAAAATCTTTTTGTGATATACATTGTACATGTTTTATTCTCAGTATAGTTATGTGTTTGTAGTTTCCTGATGGTATGCATTCTTCTTCAAAAAAGACTTAAATTTCCCAGGTAACACAAATGTGACAGATTTTTCATTCACTATGAATAACTTCTTATTCTTTACAGGTGTATGTTTCTTTTTCTCTTTTTTATTCTCTCTGTCATGTATACATACCACACACAAGTTGGCCAATATGAAATAATAAGATTCTATCTGTTTTCCCTCAAAATTTATATTCAAAATTACCTTCCATGGAGAATCTAGACTATATCAATCTTTGCTTGTGTGAAATAAGAGATTTTATATATATTTCCTAAGTTCCTAACAGAGAGCTCCTAAGACCCTTGTAAATACGGGCAGTAGGAGAATCTTACATTCTAATATTTGCTCTGTGAATCCATTTCCTTACACATAGTATCTAAGACTTCTGTATCCTGAGTGGTAGGAGCATCTGACACATTCCTCTTAAATGCCTTGGAATTTCCTAGGTGATAAGAGGATCTTTTGCTCTAATGAGGTTAATCCTGGTGGGCCCTTGGTTGGGGGCACATCGCCAGAAAGTCCAACCATGATTAAAAGAGTAGAACCTCCAGCCTTACCCCTCATTCTCTGGATGGGAGAGAGGGGCTAGACATGGAGTTAATCAGTTGATTATTGATGAATAATCAAAAATCAATTGATCATGCCTATGTGATGCAGCCCTACACAAATCACAAAAGTAAAGTGTTCTGAGAGCTTCCAGGTTGCTGAACAGGTGGAAGGGCTGGGAGAGTGGTATGCTCAGCAAGGACTTGGAAGCTCCACACCCTTTCTTCCACACCTTGCCCAATGTATCTCTTCCATTTGGCTGTTCCTGAGTTGTATACTTTAGAATAAACTGGTAAACACAGGCAAAATGTTTCTCTGAGTTATGTGAGCCATTCTAGCAAATTATCAAACTCAAGAAGAAAATCATGAGAACCTCTAATTTATCAAGTAATTTGGAAGTTGCACGTAAGCTGGGGACCTACTATTTGCAACTGGAGTCTAAAGTGCGGACAGTCTTGTAAGACTGACCCCTTAACCCGTGGTGTCTATGCTGACTTAGATTAGTGTGAGAATTGAATTGAATTGCAGAACATATAGTTGGTGTCCAAAGAGAACTGGAGAATTGTTTGGTGTGGGAGAAGCCCCCAAACATTTGGTCACAGAAGTATTTTGTGTTGAGTGTGAGTATAGAAAGAAAAAAATAGATTTTTTTTCCCAAAACTTACAGCTTGAAACTACCAATGACTTCTCAAAGCACCTAGAATAAAATTCAAACTTCTTCCCAGGCTCATGCGATCCAACATTTGCTCCATCTATGATCTCATTCCAAACAATTCTCCTCTATCGTTTGTTTAACTCTGCTCCACACACGCTGATTTTCCTTCTGTCCTTCGACAGATGAAACATGGTTCTCTCTAGACTTGGAAAAATCAGATCTTCCCATATGTTCAGCTTAAATGTGATTTCTCCAGGGAAGTTTTCCCTGGATACTTAATCTAATATACCCTCCTCCTTCACCCCAGTTTTATAACATGAGCTCCACAAGAGCACAAACTTGCCATTTAATTCATCACCCAAAACACCACTTGTGATGGTTAATTTTATGTGGTGTAACTTGGCTAGGCCATAGTACCCAGGAGTTTGGTCAAATACCAATCTACATGTTACTGGGAAGGTATTTTTTAGATATTATTAACATTTAAAATAGTACATTTGGAGTAAAGAATATTATCCTCCAAAATCTGAGTCAGCCTCATTCAGTCAGTTGAAAGCCTTAAGAGATAAGATTAAGGTCCCCAGAAAAGGTTGGAATTCTACCCTCAGACTACCTTTGGACTCAAGACTGCAACTTCTGAAAGATTCCTGGCAGAATTCCCAGCCTTCCCTGTAGATGTTGGACTTTCCAGCACCCACAATCACAATCACATGAATTAATTCTTTAAAATAAATTTCACTCTGAGAGAGAAAGAGAGGAAGGGAGGTGGAGGTAGGGGGGAGAGAAAGAGAGAGAGAGAACATGATTTTGTTTTTCTGTAGATCTCTGACTAATGCACTACTCCAAGCCCTCTGACAGGAGATATGATGTTTTTGCCATGGCTCTCTCTACTCCACAGAGTATGGGGTATGGAGTATAATACATATTTCAGCCTCTGTAGAAATATGTATTGATGAAGCATGATTCAATATATGAAGCATGATTTCAAGTTAGATGGCAATGAATCAATTTTAAAATAATAGCACCATAAATTTTTTACTATTTAACAATACTTCTTATATTTAAATATGTTTTGCTCACTAAAAGAAGATGATACTTCTGTTTGTTACAAAATAATTTGAATATATTTATTCTAAACTGTTGATTTAATAATTCAATGTATCTAACAATGCCTACATCCTGTCTAGAATAATCCAAAAATGACCAGTATTTCACTCACACATAATTAGTTGTCATTTCATATTTAGTTTATATCAAATTTATGAATATGCATATCACACATCACATATTTTTTTCTAGAGAAATAGCAATTTTTTATGGCAGTAGATTTAGGAAATACAAGTTTAGTTCTGTTACATGTATCGTATTGTATAGTGGTGAAGTCTGAGCTTTTAGTGTACCCATCACCTGAATAGTGTACATTGTACCCGATAGGTAATTTTTTCCCTCACCCCTCCCATCCTCTCCCCTTTTAAGTCTCCAGTGTCCATTTTAACACTCTGTATATCCTTGTATAGCCATTGTTTAGCTCCCACTGATAAATGAGAACATTTGGCATTTATTTTTCTGTTACTGAGTTATTTCACTTAAGAAAATGGCCTGCAGTTCCATCCAATTTGCTGCAAAAAACATTATTTCATTCTTTCTTATGGTATATATACATACACCAAATTTTCTTTATCAACTCATTGGTTGATGGGCACTTACATTGATTTCATATCTTTGCTATTATGAATTGTGGTATGGTAAACATATGAGTATAGGTATCTTTTTTGATATAATGTCTTATTTTCCTTTGGGTAGATACCCAGTAGTGGGATTGCCAGACTGAATGGTATATCTACTTTTAGTTTTTTTAGAAATCTCCATAATGACTTCCATTGAAGTTGTACTAATTTGCATTCCCACTAACAGTGTATAAGTGTTCCCTTTTTGCCCCATCTGTGTCAACATCTATTGTTTTTTGACTTTTAATAATGGCCATTCAATTGAAGTAAGATGGTATCTCACTGTGGTTTTAATTTGCATGTCTCCAATGACTAGTGATATTGAACATTTTTTCCAATGTCTGGTAGCCATTAGTATACCTACTTTTGAAAAATGCCCCCTTATTCCATTTGCTCACTTTTTAATGGGACTGTTTATTTTTTCTTGCTGAGTTGTTTGAGTTCCTTGGAGACTCTGGATATTAGTCCTTTGTTGAAAACATAGTTTATAAATATATTCTTCCATTCTGTAGGATGTATATTTACTCTGTTCTTTATTTCTTTTGCTGTGTAGAAGCTCTTTCGTTTAATTAAGTTACATTTATCTATTTACTTTTGTTACATTTGCTTAGTCATAAATCCTTTGCCTAGACTAATGTCCAGAAGAGTTTTTCCTAGTTTTTCTTCTAGGATTTTCATAGTTTCATGACTTACATACAAGTCTTCAATCCATCTTGAGTTAAATTTTGTATATTGTAGGACACGGGGATTCAGTTTCATTCTTCTACGTATGGCTATGCAATTTTCCCAGCACCATTTATCGAATAGTGTGTGTCTTTTTCTCAGTATATGTTTTTGTCTGCTTTGTTGAAGATCAGTTGGTTATACTTACAGGGTTTTATTCTGAGTTCTCTATTCTATTCCAGTGATCCATGTGTCTACTTTTATGACAGTATCATGCTGTTTTAATGCTTGGCCTACTAGCAAAGAGTCTTCAGATTATTAAGAAGGAGGGCTTTACTGTTATCAAAATTTCCCAAAATGGGGCCCAGAAGTGTGTAGCTTTGTACCAATTCAAGTACAGGTTAGCTGATGCTGATACAGGGAATGCAAGAGTCATATGGCATTTCATAAAATGAAAATACTGCTTTTCTGATTATAACTATATAGGCATGTTGTTTAAAAATTATGGGCTCTCCTTAAATATGTAGAGAGCGAAATTTTCTTGTTTGTATTTCCCCTTCTCCAAATCACTGTTTAGAGTTCTGTACTATATAGGATGAACTGATATTTAGGTTATGTTCCAAATTTAAGATTAATTTCCTTCATAATTCTAAGATTCTTGAATTTCTTATTTAATGCCTCAGAGATTTATAACATGTACCCATTGTGGCTGCCATTAGATATAAAACTGATTAAAGATGAAACTTTGTTGGTTTTTTTTACTATTTTAAAAATTATTTTTATAGATTTATGGGGTGCATGTGCCAATTTGTTACATGGATATATTGTGTAGTGGTGAAGTCTAGGATTTTTTTTAACCTTCACCTGATGAGTGTACATAGTACCCATTAGGTAATTTCTCATCTCACATCTCTCTCCCTTGCTTCTGAGTCTCCAATGCATATTATTCCACTCCTATGTCCATGTGTACTCATTATTTGGTTCCCACTTATAAGTAGGAACATGCAGTATGTGCCTTTTTTTTTTCTGAGTCATTTTACTTAAGATAATGACCTCCAGTTTTAAAAGATGTGACTTTGAAAGAAAGTTATCCAAATACTCAAAAAAGAATAACTTGCATTTGCCTACCTCCCCAGAAAATAAAGAAAAATATTTTCTCAATTCAGGGTACTCGGGAGGAAATGAAGTCTTCAGAAAAATGAAATATATAATTATATTAATCATGCAAGTCAAAACACAAAGATCAATATACTTCAAATGTTATATTTACTGCTGTTCAAGTAATTTCAAATCAGATTTTGTGAAACTCTTTTAAACAATATCTAACAAAGTTTATTTGTTCTTTGTTTTGAAAAATGTATCAGAAAACAAGGATTTAGATGGTTGGACAATAAAATGTGCTGATAACTGATCAGCTATTCCCATAAATTAAGTGAGACTATATGTAGAATAAATACGTGACTATTCTTTCTCAATCTTTATTCCAGCATTTTATCAAAAAGTGGGCAAAGGGCATTAGCAGAAACTTTGCAAAAGAAGATAGACTAATGGCCAAAAAACATAAGAAAAAATGCTCAACTTCTTTAACCGTCAGGGAAATGAAAATCAAAACCACAACGAGATATCACGTAACTCCAGTGAGAATGGCTTTTATCAAAAAGTTCCAAAACAATAAGTGTTGCTGTGAACGAGGAGAGATAGGAACATCCATACACTGCTGGTGGGACTGCAAACTGGTACAACCTCAGTGAAAAGTAATATAGAGATACCTCAAAGAGCTACAAATAGAACTACCATTTGACCCAGCAATCCCATTACTGGGCATCTACCCAAAGGAACAAAAGACATTCTATAAAAAAGATATCTGCACTCAAATATTTATAGCACCACAATTCACAATTGCAAAGATGTGGAAACAACCCAAGTGCCCATCGATACATGAGTGGATTAATAAAATGTGGTATATGTATACCATGAAGTTCTACTCAGCCACAAAACACAATGGTGATCTAGCACCTCTTGTATTATCCTGGATAGATCTGGAGCCCATTCTACTACATAAATTCTTCTTTCCACAAGAATGGAAAAATAAGCACCATGTGTACTCACCATCAAATTGGTATTAACTGATCAACACTTATGTGCACATATAATAGTAACATTCATTGGGTGTTGGGCAGATGGGAGGGTATTGGGAGGTGGGTATATTCACACCTAAAAGGTTTGGTGCACACTGTCTGGGGGATGGACAAGCTTGAAGCTCTCACTCAGGTGGGGCAAAGGCAATATATGTAACTTAAACATTTGTACCCCTTTAATATTCTTAAATAATAAAATATAATAAATCACTAACCAATGAATGTATATGCTATGATATAGAAATACAGGAACTAGACTAAGAATCAATATTTGCCATTTTTATAGTTTAGCAAACTTACAACCATTTTACCAAAAAGGGCATAGCTTTTCAGGTATAAATCCAACATGAAAATGACAGATAAATAAGAAACTGCTATGGCTAAAGAACAGGCATCCTGGAGCCCTTGAAGACTGCTGCTGTTTTACAATAACACAATCTGGAAATCACAAGTCTATGGAACTGTGATGAAATCTGTACTCCCAAAGAGATAACAACTTCTGTGCCAAACAGATGGGAAAAGGTCCTTTAGGTTTCCACTTCAGTGAACTTTTATCTTGCTATCTTTTATCTTTTTATCTTCCTCTACTCGCAATCTCTGATGGAAGCACATAACAAGTTAAAAATACTCTACTTGTACTGTCTCAGCATGGCAAGAAACTGGGTAGACACATGGTGATAGCTAATGTTCAACCTCATTTTGTTCTAGGGATTCTGTTTACAGTACATATTTCCTTTGGGAATTCAATGGATAGAGGGAAACAAATATAAATATAGCAGCCTTAAAGTTGTCATGTCACCCAAGACAATCTACTGTGTGATGTACTAAAATTTAGCATGGCTTCAGAGATTTATTTCCAATCAACTGATAGTTCATTATGATCAACTCTAAGCTAGTGATTGACTATTCCCAAACCATTGCTAAGGAATGTCTTCCTTTTAACTCTACAGTGCTTTATCTTCATGTCTTAACTTTTAGTTCTCCCTTGAAAACACTGATATGTCGCACACGTACAGGACAGGCCATACTGAAGTATTTGTTGAATTGCCTATTGGGATATGACATCTCTACCTCTAGCTCCAGTGAAATCACCATTTAAAGTATTGATAAAGGATTATCTCTTACTCCCAAACCCAAATCCCTAATACTTATGAGTTTTTACTAACTCATAAACTAACCTTCACATATGTCCTTATTTTCCAAATGGAATCTTCCAGTCCAAGATAGAACCCATCCAATGAAAAGAAAATCTCAATACAATAGAGTTTCATTCTTATTGAAGTAAATGAGCATATTTTGTTTAATCTTAATACGATTTCTCAGTTGTTGAATGTTTACTATGTAATAGCTAGTATTCTAAATTGTTTATGTAAATAACAATTAATTCCCAAATATTAGGCAGGTATTACTTTCAGGTGCATTTAAAGATAAGAAAACTGATACGCCATTAGAGGTTAATGAATGTACCTGAATTCACATCATTAGTAAGTGCCTAATCTTTATTGAAAACCTGGTAGAGTGGTTCCTAAACCTACGTTCCTAACCAGTGAGCTTTATCAGCTTTCTAAATAAATGGTTACACTATAATGAAGGAGAGAAGGCTTAACACTTAGTAATCAGGACATGCCCATGAAGCTGAAATGAATGAGAGTAATGGGAAGGATAAACCATTATCTGAAAGGTTGCACGCAAATGGAAATAATGCAGTATAGAGGCCACCAAACTAGGAGCATTTCATTCCCGAATGCATGTGCTCTCATACTCTTCCTTGTATTCAAGTTTGTTGATTAAAATTCTATCCAACCTTAAATATTTTGTAACCTATTCACACTTGTAAATATTTTCTCCATGTTCATCTCTTCTATATCTTAGTCTACATGAGAGATGTGCTCGTGTCTGTCTTGTCCATCACTGTATGCCCAGTGTCTAGAACAGTGTATGTGACAGAGGAGGCACCTGACAAAATTATTTTTATTGTCTTACTATATTTTTGTATTCATTATATTTTACTAGAGAATTTTAAAACATATACAAATACACAGAGAATAGTGTAATATAATGAACACCTCTGTACCCATCATACAGCTTCAATGATTACTCACTCAGAAAACCTTGCTTCATATATAGGATGAAACTCTTTCCCCAATTCACTGAATTATCTTAAAGCAATCTCAGACATCAACTCATCTCATCCATAAATATTTCAAATAATTTAATTTAAATGGATGAATGGAGATCAATATCACATATTACCTCTTTCATTAAATACTTTTCAATCCCCTCAATCAAATGAGATTTCTCCCTTATTTGAAAAACAATGAAACTTTATGCCTCTTTTATTTAAGAATCTCCTTTTCTGTGTACATGCTGTGAAGGCATTTTCTGCCCATTTTTAGATCTGAACTCTCTCAAAGTCTGGGACAATATCTTATATATCTTTGTGTTCCATTCAAAGTCTATTGCAGTATCTTGAACCTGGAATCTAATTTTTTGTTTTCTCCCTACCACATCCAGATACATGTAAAAGGATGCTGAAATAGTACTCTGTTTCCACTTCAGCTGAGACAAGACAGTAGATGGCATATACTCCCTCACATTCCAAAGGGAGGTGCTAGACATGAAAAGCAGATGACTGATACCTAGTGTTGAGCCTCACAGCTCGACATCCACTTTAATTATATACAAGGATCAAGGCTGAAAAGAACAAGAAGGAGAATTTCTTTGAAGCAAGTGGTTGAACTGCTATGGTATTCCCCTATTTATTCATCTTAAGTGAGAAAGGGGTTGAGGGATCCTTGCAGTTGGAAGGAATAAAAGAGCTGGTAGCTGAGCCATGCCTAAGAAAGTGGAAGGCAGTTCATGCATGTAGCAGAAGTTGGCTGCTTAGTGGCAGAGTAAAGAGATGCAGCTGTGTTAGGCATAGGCTATACATCCACCAAAAGTAGAGAAAGAGTCAAGGTTTCTGTGGTCTAGGGTAGACCATGTGGGAGAAAAAGAACCCACCAACAGATCCCAGCAGAGAGAGGCCAGAGGTTTATCACCGGGTAGAGAAGCACAGGGGAGAGACATTGTCTTGAACACACAAAAGCCTTAGAGCATCAGCTTTGAATACCTGCCAAAACAGGAGGCATCAAGAGAGAGCAGACAATTAACAGGCAAAAAGAGCATCCTTTTCTCTCACCCTTCTTTCTTGCTTTTGCTCCATTATCTCTCCAGTTCCAAACCTCCCAACTCCAAGCATGGTGGAGTCAGAAACACTGGTTGGAAGATGAGGAGAGTACAAGGTTGGCACATGAATCTGAAATTGTTCACACACACCCTAAATTGAAGGAAGGGAAAAGCAAAGCCTTTAAGTAAATTTCATACTTTTGATTATTAATTTGGACTGGATAATTTTATTACTGAATTTAGACTATGTATGGGACTAACTGATAACAAAAGATCCTTTAGGCACTAGGTGTGACCAAAAAAGTTCTGAAAACCAATCATTACACTCTAGTAACAAGATAAAAACAGCATTTTGAGTGGATTTAATCAAATAGTTTGTACTTTCACTTTTCTGAGTCCAGCTCTCTGAATGTAATGATTGCATGCTTAA
This sequence comes from Lepilemur ruficaudatus, assembly GCA_963574885.1. NCBI lineage: Eukaryota > Metazoa > Chordata > Mammalia > Primates > Lepilemuridae > Lepilemur > Lepilemur ruficaudatus. Next base: position 19,222 of record CAUYRT010108350.1, read on the forward strand.
CAACTGATTACCAAGCCAGTAAGCCTAGACAAAGAGTCAGAAGAAATGTCTTAGTTTGGAAGATGACATACTATGGAATTATTACTAAATTAATAGAGCATTTTTAGAAAAGACCAAAATGCATGTATCAACCTGAGAAGGATGGATATTTTCCTAGGCTTTAACGGTAGTTAGGAATGTCAGGACATGGAGCAAAGTTAATAAAATGTGCATACCCTTGCTAATAATACCTATATTACAGTCAGCCTACTATATCTACAGGTTCCACATCTGAGGATTCAACCAACTGCAAATTGAAAATATCTAAAGAAAAAAACACAAATAAAAATAAGATTTTTAAGAAATACAGCATAACAGCTACTTATATAGCATTTGCATGGTATTAGGTATTATAAATAATTTAGAGATGATTTAAAGTGTATGGAAGGTTGTACATAGGTTATACACAAATACTACCCCATCTTATATCAAAGACTTGAACATCTGTAGATTTTGGTATCTGAGAGAAGTCCTGGAAACAATTCCCTGTGCATAATGAGGGATGACTGTATTTGCTACAGACCTAAACTATGGGATAACTACTTCAGGGACTACCATATAAATAAAAATCATCTGCTAATACATTGTGCTTAAGTAAGGAGGTAAAAGGCTGACTGCGGTGTAGAGACAGTCCACAGCCATGAATCCCGCAAATTTATTTTATGAACCTCATCCATCAGCCACACTTGTATTTGTCCAGTTGGTCCTAAAATGTGGAATATGCAATGTGATGAATTCTATAGTCTCTTACATCTAAAACCATATTTTTAAATTTCTGTCACAAATAAGCAGAAATATTTCAGTTCTTCCCTAACTGAAGAGTGTAACAGAATCTTGATGTTTTTCAGGCCTTTGCATATCTGCCCCCAAGCCCAGTGCCTCATCTTTTTTGATGGGAACAATCCCACCTACTATGTCTCTAATCCAAAACATTAGAGGGTCATAAAATTCTTTAGACTCTGTTTTTTAAAAAAAATATCTGTAAAAGTGCATAGTATGAGACATATCTGATCTTCCAGTTAATTCAGGAAATGAAAAAACAGCATCCAGTGTCAGCTACAAGTAGACATTTTGATGATTCATCTCCCTTCTTCTAATCCTTGGTTCAGGCACTCAACTTCACTTTGGGCCCACATATTGCCCACCGAAGTATCATGGCCAAGCCACATCCCAAAGTCCCAAATATTTTAATTCTCACTCATGCTTATAAAACTTCTGTTTCCTCAGAGTCCTGCTATCTTAAAAAAAATTACTCATAGATGTTCAATGTTATTAATCCTTTTTTTTTTTTTTCAACATACAACCACGCCCGACAGGCTTGTTTTATTGGAGAAGGGGCCGTGGAGCTAACAATGTGAAGATGGCTGGGACCTGAGGTTGGGAAGAACACCCTCCCCTCCCACACATGCCCACTGCCCCAAATAAAAAATAACCAACTATGGGAGAGCAGCCACTGAGGGGCAGGGAAAAGACATGGAACTCGGGGGCAGCAGTGAAGAGACCATGCGTGTGCTGGGAGGGCCCAGAGGCAGTGGCTGCACCAAGGACGCGAGTATAAGTCTCTGCATCTTCCACGTAGGTATGTATAAATATATAGAGATAAGCTGTTCTCTCCCCCTTCTCTCCCTTCTGCTTGGCACTGCTGGCCGCAGTCCCAGCCCTCTTTCCACACAAGGGTGAAGTGAAGGGGGGGTGACCAAGTCATCACCGAATGGCGATCAGACCCACATCCATCAGCTTCTGGATCTTCTGTGCTATTACAGGATTCTTTAAGTGTTCGCTGAGTGCCTGGGGGTCCTTCTGCATCTGCTCCAGGATGATCCGCATGGCCGGGTCACTCATTATCTGCTGCACCTCAGGGTCGGCCATAGCCTGCCGCTTCACATCTTCTGGGTTGTCATGTCGGTTGTACTGGGCCATCATGCAGCGCTGGTAACCGTCTGCCGCCTCCTTACAGTTGGCATCCAGGTCCAGTGCCTTCTGGTACACATCCATGGCTTTTGTGTAGTCCTTCATTGCTTCCAGGGCAGCTGCTTTCCGTGTATAAGCCTTGATGAAGGTTGGCTCCAGCTGGATACATTCCTCACAGTCCTTGAGCGCGAGCTGAAACTCCAGGAGTTTGGTGTAGCAGGCAGCTCGATTGCTGTACAATTTGGCATCTTGTGGATTCCTTTTAATGGCTTCTGTATACTGCTTCATGGCCTGGCCCTTTCTGAAAACATTCATTGCCTTTGTTCTTCTCCTCCAAAGCCAAGTCAGAGTTTATGTAGGCCAGCCGCTCTTGTTCCTTCAGGATTTTCTCTGCCTGCTGGCATTTCTTGAGCACATCTGGGGTTCGGTGCTCTGCCAGAGACTTGTTATAGAAATGGATGGCATCCTTGTACTTTTCCTCTTTGAAGTAGGAGTTGCCAATTCGGGCATAAGCTTTGGCAATCTGGCGATAGTCTTCTCGGTTTTCTCTCCCCACTTCGATGGCCTTCTCACAAAGCTCCCGGCACTTATTGTAGTCGCCC
>CAUYRT010108353.1:0-139663 GCA_963574885.1 Lepilemur ruficaudatus
GCAAGTAGATTTTTGTTTTCTTTTCATAGCTGTTTTTAAACTTTTAACATTGCCCCAATTACATTTCTTCCTCCCTGTCTCTTTCTCTTTCACACACACCCACTTTCTCTCTCTCTCTCTCTCTCTCTCACCATCTCTCTCTCCCTCTCTCTCTAGAGTGTACTGTCACTTTCAATTAAATAAAGCTGCTTACTTGGCTTACATGGTGCATCCTAAAATTCTTGTCTCCTGACAATCACCAAGAACCTGGAAAAACCTCACTTGGAGGCCGCTAACCCCAGTTTGGACAACCAATTGTATATTGGTGTGATCAGCCCAGATGTGAAGGGCTGAGCAGGCTTGGCTGGGGATGGGGGAAGGGAAGGAGAGGAGATAATGGGTGTTAGAAGGAGACCAAGAGAAGGGTCCAAGGCCACTTTCTCCTCAAAGCCTGGTTCTGAAGTTGTGAAGGAACAGGATGCATTCCACAGCAGTCACGGACATCTTATTAATAGTTACGTATTTCTTGATAGGACTTTGGGTTCTTACAGCATCTGTGAGATCCCCATCTAAGTCCCCTCTCACAGCCGCAGTGTGAGCATTGTCCCACCTCCCTAGTATCCTGGCAGCCCCTCCACACCCCGCTGTCCATCTCCAACCAATCTTAGCTTTGCTCACATTGCACCAAAAAAACACTTTCTCTTTGTGTCGTAGTCTCTTTCCTTATTCATAGTCAGAACATCTCCTATTTCAACTAGTACAAATACCTCCTATGGACACCCTTCTTTTAGCATCACCTTTGGACAGTCTGTGGCTGAAGCCAGTGTCCCAGTGGAGGTCCCCACCTCTGGCCCCATCAGGCTAGATCACATTTCTCACCCACTCCTGGGGAGGCCCCTGCTGGATCCAACAGACTTCTGGAATCCCCTTGCCCACATCCCTGCATTCCTGAGACTCACCATCCTGATCCTGTCACCAAGCCTGGCAGCCACATCTTTGAGGTTTCGCACATGCAGCTCACATGCCTGTGTTTGTCTGTGTGCACACATGTGTGTGTGCGTGTGTATGTGTGTAGGGGTGGAGGAAGGAATAGAAAGAACACATTCTAAAGCCATCCTTCTACCACCATTCCTCATGTGTTTCTGTGTTTTGGCTAAAAGTGACAACAACTTTAATATTACTCTTGCCCCACATGGCAAGAGAATGGCTCATTTGATACATTCCACCTTGCACGCTTTTCCTAGGAAGTACTAATATGGATACTTTTCACCAAAAAAAGACTCAATGATGCCTTCCTAAAGTACGGTTGTTTCATGCAACTGAATGCATTCATATCTTAAATACATGGAAGTATAGAAACGGATTTCTGTGCACTCCTTGAATACGTTTATATTCTAACATGGGAAACAGATGTGCACATAAAGAAAAGGAACATGTTTCCGCAAAGCCAAAAGTATGTGAGAAATATTTTAAATGGTCACAAACTGCTCTTGTAACCCCTGACAGCGTTCCCAGGCCTGCACTGCTCGCCTGTCCACTTTCTGTCATTCTCCGCAGACCACATTGACTTGCCCTCCTGGGTCCCCAGATCCTGCCTGTGAGCGGCGTCGTTAGGGTTTCTTGGTTTGCTGAGGTTGTTCTCCCCAGGCAGGGGTTTTACGACCTTGAAGGTATTGGTTTTCATCTAAGTGGAGGTTTAGAGATGCCTGGCCAGGCATCGTTTGCCAGCGTTCTAACATTATGCGCGAATACCTTCTGCATTTCTGCTGGGAAACAGGAAAGGGGTCATTTAAACAGTTTAAATATTATTAACTTGCTTAGGAAAAGGAAAAAAAAAAAAAGCCAAAACCCAAAGTTATAATGGCATCTACAGCTGACAGGATAGATTTATTGAAGTTTTGTTCCATGTTAGAAATATATCTACAGATGCCCCATGGTAAAATTAGGTAGGCTTATGGCACTTAGAGAACTGAAATCTAGAAACACATGGAATGAGTAAGATGATATTTCCAGCAATCAATGCGCCCTGCAGAATGATTGAAGAGCGCTTCCTCCGTACAACAATTTTGGACTTAAGGCTCCAGTTCAGTGTTTCTTGCCCTTAATTATAGTAAAGACTAAATCTCATTATGACAAACTGTAATAGATCATCAAAATTCTTGACTTAGACCTAGAAATCTGTTATGTTCCTGTGCCTTGATCTAAATGTGACTGGGACTTGGAAATCTTGTTACACGGAAAAGTCTATAAAGATATTTGGCTGATGTATTCAGTTATTCCCATTCCTAGAGCAGGAAAAAAAAAATGGAGCATAAAAGTTGCAGATTATTTGGCGAGAGTGACCCGATCACTAGCTGGTCGTGGGTCCAGGGTGGGGACTGACGACTGGCTGAAGGCTACTCATCCAGCAAACCAGTAACATGTAAGAAACCTCAGAGCTCACTGGGTGGACCTGGCCCCTGAGGCTGGCTTCAGGTCTGGTGGTCTCAGTCTCGCATGGGCAGAGTGTAGATTGTGCCAGGTTGCCAGAGCTGAGGCTGACCAACTTCCCTCTAGGCAGGACAGGTGTCCTGTCAGCACTGGGACACTCATTGTCATACAGAAGTGTTCTTCCTGCATCTCCACTGCATACAAACCCCAAGGCTCAAGGTTTCAGTACAGCAGGACTAGCTGAAAATATAACTGTGAAAGTCATTTTCTGAAATACAAGATTATGCTGATACCTGTGTTTGAGACAGTATTTCTCTTCTGAAGGGTAAGGTATTAAAGGAACTAAGCTGGCATTTTAGAAACCAATAATTTCTTTCTTTTCAATGATAGACCACCCAATTCCTTTAGGCAAGCTCAGAAAAAGGAGAAATATATATATATATATATATATATATATATCTATATAAATGGGGCAATTTTTCTTAGACGTGTAGCTTAATGTACTCATCCTAGATGGAAAAAAAGATCAACTTAACCCTTCATCCACTAGAAAACTAGCAAAAGGACATATTCTTATGAGAGTTTGTACTTCAATAAGTCTTTCCATCTGCAACAGAAGGGGAAGAAATATCCTTTCACACGAGTGCCACTGAGCAGTCTGTTCTTTTAATTTGACCAAATGTTGTCTAGGCTCTTCTTGGATCCTCGTTTGCTGGGACATTTATTTCCACATCTTGCCCTTAAGATATTTTGTGAAATTAGCACTGTCTTTTGTATAACAGTCCATGCTAATATAGATCCATCAGAGAATCTTAAGAGAAGATACCCAAGAGCTTTCTAGTATGATAAAAATTATCTGAAATTTGGAAATAGGTTGAAAATATTACTAAATATTTTCTTAGTGCAGAACTGGGTTGACTTTCTGTTAATTTGGTTATTTTACAGCTTTATTAGGGGCAGAAGTTAACTTGTAGGCTTTTATCTGGTAGAGATGAAAATAATTTCTATGCAGTAGGGGAAAAAATCCAAAGATTATAGTTTATGACCCTATAAAATATTAATCAGTTATGTGTCTCACTTAAGAAATGTTTTCCTAGCATTCCTACATAATATCGTCCATAAATATCCAGTTGCTCAAATTCTCATTTGAACCAGTATTAACATCTTAGTGGCTTCCTCACTAATTAATGAGCTGAATAACTCTCCGGGATATGTTTATGTCTGTATGAGAGTTGTGTTTTTCAACCTTTTGAAAATTAGACAATAGCACTAAGAAATAACACGGTCCAGGAACCTGGAAATGTCCTTTAAAAATCTCCCACAATTCTCCGAATAGCCTTCAGTTTCCATACCTATTCTCTATCCACGGAGCTTTTCTGAGAAGGATTCAATATCTTCCACTCTTCCCAATAAAAATGTACAACTATATCTGCACATGCCAGGACCATCTGGATGGAGCTCAGACTCCAAAGAAAACAGGATGAAGCAAAGGAAGTTCAGTGGATATTCCTTAGTTTAGAAACTCTGACAGCAGCATATGGAAGCTCCAATCAGAATCAGATGCTGCTCATGACTGTGACAACAGCTGCCACTCAGAAGTCTTGTCACCCCACCCTGTGTTCCTCTCGGTACCCTCCAACCAGCTCCATCTGCCCAGAGTGACTTGTGCCTGCCCCACTCACCTGACGGCGCTTTTCACCTACCCCTGCCCCTGGACAGCTTCAGGTACTGCCTGTGCCTGCCTCCCATCTGTCTCTGCGAAGACCCTGCATTGTCTCAGAAGGGCACAGCGAGATTAACACAACTTTTCTGATGATAATTCATGATCACTTGTACCCCTGGCTTCCCCACTGTCTACACAAAGGTGTTCCACGACTCATTCCCTGTCCCCTTCTTCTCCAGTTTTTCCTTTCCAGGGCATTTTGCTTCCTCTTAGGATATCTAAGATTGCTCCGAGTCTTTTTATTTTATATTATTGAGTAATTCGTGTCTTCTTTTCCAGACCAAGTGTTGGGGGCCTCAACTCCCAAAATAAGCCAGTTTAGGTATTTTGCTAAGTAAAAGCATCATGGATGCCAAGCAGTAAAGGGAGGCAGTGCTCTGGGAGTCGGGAACGGCCACGATCGGAGTTTCTATCTGTCCGAATAGCACTTTTACTGTCAATGTTTACCCTGCACTAGCAGCGCTGACTGGACGAGAGGTGGTACCAGCCACCGAGCAAGGACCCTGAGGAAGGGCCAGGTGTGGAGGGAAAGTGGGAAATTTGGTTTTGAAACAGCTCCAAGGAGAGCTTCCACGGGATGTCCACAGTATCATGTGACAACTTCCAAGACAGCAAAAACCTTTCCCTCACTTTGCCTTCTAGTCAGTGAAAACCACTCGTTTCTTTCTGCCCGTGTGGCCCTGCCATTCTGAATTGCAAAGAGGAAGCTCTTTTCCAGGCTGAGGGGCCTGTCAAATGAGCAGGAGTTACAGACTCTGGAGTTGACCCACACGCTGGAGCGCGGCCCCCGCTCCCTGCCCTCCCCACACTTCGCACATATGCCCCTCGTCCCCTGTCTGTGTGGTCTTGGCTGTCGTGGCCGCACATAAAGCTTCAGCTGCTGTTTCACAGCTTGGATTTTAAAGAGCCCATAAGGAGAGATTGAAAGCTGAATGTCTAATGCTGCCTTCAGATGCAGCATCTATCACCCAAACAGACTGCGTGGAGCATTAGTTGCTAGAAAACTGTCCCACACATGCTTTTTATATCAACCTCAACCAGAACAGACCAGTCAAATGCACTAATCAACCTGCCAGCGTGTGCAGAGTTGTACTCTGTGCTCTGTTGGGCCAGAGCAAATGAAAGTAGTTTAAGTCCTAAACCTGTGTGTACGGGAAGTGAAATTCACCTCAACTGCCGTGTCTGTTCTTTTAAAAACCACAGCCTGGAGGATCTTGGAAATTTCCTGGGAAATATTTAATAACGAGTCTGGTAGTTAAATGTAGTTACTGTGGGCCAGATTTGATGCCATTTTGATCAGCCGTAGATCAACCTGCCCAGGAATCTGTATTGTGTCAAGAATCTTTCAGAGGTCATTTAGAGGTTAAATATTTTCAAAAAATTAATCAGTAGAAAGATAACTGGAGAGTTAGGTTCTGGTTTGCACTTGACTCCTAGCCAGCTGTGTGTCCCTGGGCATGGCCCCAAGCCTTTCAAGGCCCAGTTTAATCCATAAGGCAAGGTAGTTGGATGACACACTTTCTGGGGTTCCTCTACAACCTACGCTTAATTCTATGTGCATTTCAATTTAAGTCAATATTAAGGAAAAGGAGAAATACAGGGCCTGCCATCTCCCTGCCTACCTCTTTCTTCTCAGTCTAAGGGAATACTGGGGCCTTGCTTTCGGGTAGACATTGGTCTAGGCCATTGTTAAGAGATTCCCCCAAACTTCCTGCTTCTTCAACAAAATATTTATTACAATGGTCATATTTCACACTTTTGGCTGTCTGGTATCTGAGAATCTCCCCTCTGTTTGATGACCTTTCTTATTAATACTTTTATAGGAGTCTGCAGGCCCTGATGGGACATAGACGCCATCTCCCAGCATAGAGTCTTCAAATGCCAGGTACTTGCTTTGACAGCCTCCCTTGCAGCGTGGCTGCAGGATTTGGGTTCACCCTCAGACAGACATGCCACGGCTGTAAATGTTCAGTGATGCAGAGACCACAGAGGGTCCATGGTGTGGCAGTGGAGGCTGCAGCCCACTTGCTAACTGGGGAGGTGGTGCTGTGCCAGCACCCTGGGGCCAGTTAAGTGGCGCTGGGGTACAGGACGGGCTGTCTGCAGCAGTCCTACATCCTGGGGCCTGATGTAGGTGGATTGTTCTTGGTGAACCACCCGCAGAGCTGGTGCACAATCCTCCCAGTGATTTTGCAAGTTCATCTGCAACATTTTAATACAATCTCTTTTGCCTAACTCAACCAGACTCAGTTTCTTTGGCTTGCAACTAAGTACTATGACTAATACGGTTATAATTGGATACAAACATTGGGGTTTCCTTATTATAACTGTTTCCAGAGACCAAATCTGGATAGAACTGTAAATTTAAACTCTTCTCCACTAATCTGTTGGTTCTTCAAGAGCAGGGGAGGGTGTCTCATTTATCTCTGCAGCCTTGGAACCTAATGTCCCCTGTCAGCTTGCACAAAACAAGCTCTGTCTTAGGAGTAATAGCTAAGTATGAAAGACATGCTCAGGAGCTCCCTATGGGATTCTAGAAAAACTCAGGAGAAGAGTAACATTTGGGTTGGATCCTAAAATACCAGTAAATATATGTCAAGTAGGCAAGTATGGAAAGTGCATTCCAGTAGAAAAAATAAGTGTAAAAACACAGAAGGGACACTCAGGGTATAGCAATTAATTTGGTGCTTGAGGACACTTGAGCAATGTGTTTCTTTCCTCAGAAATCTAGCAGTAGAATTACAGTCATGCGTTGCTTAATGATGGGGCACATTCTGAGAAATGCATCGTTAGGCGATTTTGTCTTTGTGAGAACGTGAGTGCACCGGCACAAACCTAGATGGTACAGCCTAGTACAGACCCAGGCTCCATGGCATGGCCTGGGGTCCTAGGCTGCAGGTTACTGTACTGACCACTGGAGGCAATTATAACACAATTATACACAATGTATTTGTGTATCCATAGAAAAGGTACAGTAAAAATACGGCATTCTGGGCCACCGTACCCTAAGATTATATGTGTTCCCTCTGTTGTTGACCAAAGCACTGTATCAGTGACGCAGGACCGTGTAGTTCTTGCTCATGAGATCAGCACAGGTCAGGAGCAGCAGCGTCAGGGCCCTTTCCCACACCAGCAGGGCTCCCACCTTGCACATCTTAGCTTTGACTTGAGTGAGTGCATTAACTGGCTGCATCAACACATCTAAAGACAGAATTGGCACACAAAACTTGGGTGGATCAGCCACAGATTTGAATCTGCTTATAAATCAGTCTTGCTAGCTTGGTTAGTGTGAGACTGTCACAAAAGATAAAAACCTCTCTATTTTGATGATGATGATCAATTAAGGTTTCCAAACAGGGGAGCCTCAGGAGCAAACTCGGGATAGAGGTTAATGCCCACAAGGAATGCCACCTGGGGGCCAGCTAGCTGCTCCTCACGCGTTGTTTGGCCATTTGCACAATATGCCTTTATTCTGAGCTTTTCCATCGGCATGGCTGGAAAGTAGGATTTCTGGAAGGGGGTGGCAAGTGTGAATAGTAGGGCCAGAAGAAGATCACGGAGGCTAGACTTTTGGGGGAATCCAGCCCCTAGTGTGTGCACTTTATGTGCTGGGCAGGGGAGAAGCTTCCAGGCTGCGGATGGGGATGAAAAACAAATTAGAAAAATCATTTTGCTTCAACAAACACTAGGGAGAAGACTGTGTCTGGTGAGAAAAAATCATTTTATAGGGAAAACCCCTTTGACTGAGAGTTAACAGAATCAAGTTAGAAGAGGAATACTTCCGTTGGAAATTAGGGAACATTTTTATTGGTGGCATTTTATTAGACCTTGGAATGATTTCCCCAGGCGGTAGCAGCCACTTGTTTCATTTAGAAAGATGATATATGACACAAGCAAGAGTTTGCCGTGAGTGTGGGTTTCCTGCTCCCTGGGAGAACTGCGCTCTTTCGAGAAAGGAAGGGGTTGGGGAAGTTAGTGATAGAAACTTTCAAGTGAAGGAAACTCAAAAACAGGAGAACGTGTATCCGCCTTTTGTAGAATCAGCCTAGGGGCTCTTAGGGACCACTCAAGTTTTTTTGAGATCAGCACCTTCTTCCTTTTTCTCTTAATGCTAGGAGAAATATTTTAATTTCACAGATTCTACCTCTGACTAGATACACCGAGAGAGGGAGGGCTGTGGTTTCATGTAGCTCTTTACAATGCCTAATTGTCGGTCAGCCACATTTCCTGCAGAGGACGAAAGAAAAATTTGCATGTGATGTAGTGCAAAGAGACTGCCCTAGCAGATCTGGGTTAGTAGCTTTCTTGGACAAACACTTTGACTTCGCTGGGTTTCAGGTGATTTCTCTGTGTGGTGCTGGCCAGCTAGGAGAAGACAGGAGGCTTGGTCCAAATTGTTTTCTGAACTCATTTCCCTGTCTGGGATCCCACTGGAAGGGTCTAGAAGAAATATGTACCACAGTAGACAGTGGATGTCCCTCTGTCCCTGTTTCTTCTTCAACCCATCTCAAAGGAAAAACCCTACTATGGTAACATCAGTCAAGGGACCGGCAAAGGACACCTGTAAGGTGATCCACACTCTTTCATAGCTTCTTGCCCTCCCTGGGACAGCTGGCTCTAATAATGGGCCTTAGTGGATTCACCTGGAGTCTTAGTTCTGCCTTCTCGTGCTCTATGTCTATCCTGCTTTGAACTGTTTCCACTTTCCCCTGATTCATCTGATTTCTGCCCGTGGCCTCCTTCAGGCTGCATTCTTTCCTCCTTCCCCTCGGCCTGACCGCCTGCTGGAAGGCCACTTCATCTGTATGTCCATGGTCCTGGCACTGGGCACTTCACAGTGAGGCCCAGGGATTGCTCCTGACCAGCATCTTGGGCCTGGACCAGAATCCCAGGTTCCTACCTATTTGAAAGGGATATCAGGAATTTAGCTCCAAAGGATGGAGATGCAAGTTGGATTTCTTTAGTCCAGATATTTAGAATGGTTTTGTGATTATTGCGTGAAAGCGGTTAGATGTGGACCTGGCTGGAAACAATTCCATGTCTGGCCTCACCATGAGCTGCTCACCTCAGTGAATAATTCCCTTCCAGGTGACTTTTCTGGTTCTCAAAGCAGCCCTGCGTCAGTCCCTGGCTGCGTGCCGGAGCCTGGGCTCTTCTACTATGTGATACCAATGCCCTGCTCGACCTGCTGCTCCCGTGAGGAGCTCTTGTCATTGAAGCACACGCAGAGCTCCCTGGAAATTCCTATTCCTTGTCATGTGATCGTTGACCACACAGCTCCTGGGATTCCACCTGGAGAGAACGTCAGGTGAGGCACGTGTGTCTGCCTGTGAGAAAAGGTATCGCTGCATGGACTTAGGGGGTTACCAATGTGCGGGAGGGGAAGGATGTGGGTGAGAAAATTGACACAACAGTACTCAAGGATGCTTTGAACACAAGGATGTTCAATTCTGCACCCCACAGTTCAGGCATTAAAACCTATGGACTGTCTTAGCATGGCACTTGGCGCAATACGAGTCAGCCCAGGGCTGCTCGGACCGAGGCTTCGTGAAAGAGAAATTCAATGAGCTCCTGAAGTGAAAGCACCCTGGGATATAAAGAAAGACAGCCAGGGGACCAACCCCATAGAATCTGCCATCAGAAGAAAATGTGGGCTCTCCTCTGGGAACAGGTAAGTCCCTGAACCCACTCAGAGGTAGCCCTCATGGGAACCCAGGCTGGTGTAGGTGTGGTGTTGTGGTGAAGGTGGCTTCTGGGGACAGGACCGTTCTGCTTCTCCATGTGAAGGACACAGTGCCTGGCCCAGTGAGGCTGAGAGCACGAGTCTAGGGTCCAGTGCTTCCCTGGGACACTTTGGAAGCAAGGAGCTTTGGAGGTGGTGTGGAGTCCTCCAGGCGCAAGGGGTGTTTGTGATCTCCAGCTCCAACAATGAGCTGGAAGCCTCCAGAGTAATCTTTGAACACTAAACACCACCTAGAGACACTGGAGATTTTCCTAGGAAGGGCGGCCCTGCAGGGGGATACCTCATGACCTGGAGTCTCACAGCATCTAACGAGAATGTTCAAAATAGCTGTGGCTTAATTACAGGCTGGTTTGGAGCCAGAAGGACACATTGTTTATACTTAGAAGCCATTGAGCGTCTGAAGGCTCTTTGGGCACAGCCTCACTGCTCGCTCGTGAAAGGGAGGAGCTTCACTTTCTGTCCTGCAGACCAGAAAACACAGGGATAAAGCCACAATTGTGTTCCCACCTCTATGTTCTAGAAGTTATCAGATTATCGCAAATTGAAGTTTCATTTTGGGTCTCCATGAACACCTGCTGTTCTCTTTCTCCTTTCAGCGTCTTTGGACAAATCTCATCTTGTGTCATCCACAGCTCGCCCCTCGATGTCCCAGGCCCTCGGAGACCTTCCAGATTTCGCATAGATGATATTCTGCTCACATGATTGTCAGTGTACAGCTCAGAAAATATGTCTTAATTTGAATTAAAAACCACATGTGCAACATGTTTCTGTATGCAATGTAAACACCACAGTACGTCCCAAGATCTTTGTGCTAAAGTATATTTAGATGCATTATTTGATCAAGAGGTTATATATTACACATTTACATAAATATCTTTTATTGTATATATTCACATATATAATATTTGTATTTTTTATCGTAAGGATCCTGAACATGCATGTTAAACATAGTCACCACAGATCTTCACTTCAGAAATACCATCTTTGGCCTGAAAGTAAAAATTTAGGGCGTGCTCATTTAAAGTACATAGTTGTTTTTATATATAGTGGCTTTGAACCTACAATACATAGTCAAGATGGTGATAATGATCAAATTATTTGAATAAGGAAACTGAGGCTTAAAGAAATGAAGTGATTTGGTTGAGGTCATGCCATTAGCACAGCAGAGTTAAAATTTGAACAAAACACTCATATTTTTCAATACATCATTTTCAAGAATCAGCATTTCCAAGTTAATAATTGAATATTTAAGTGGTGTGCAGCACTTCCCAGCTAGCATTGCTAAGCAAGCTGAAAAGTGCTTTTGCAGAGGGCCACACGGCCAGAAACCTGGCAGCCAATGCTCGTATTCAGTTATTTTGAATCTAGGCACTCGGTTTGGTTTTTTGTTTGTTTCTTCTTCCTTTTCCCCACTCTCCCTTTTTCTTCCCTCCTCATGTCCTTCCTCTCTTGGAAATGACTTGTTCGTCTTATCCCAACCTCCTCCAGAGAAAGAGGAGGAGATACATATCTATAACTCCATGGTCACTGGAGGGTATTTTCCAAAAACATAATTGTGATGCCTTAATTTGTTTTCTCTTGTAAAAGTAATGTGTGCTCATTTTGTAGGAAATTTGGAAAATACTGAAAAGTCTAAAGAAGAATCTATAATTTCATTATCTCATCACGCCAAAATAGCTCTTAGTAATATCTATGTATTCGCTTATTTGTCTATGTCTCTCTTTCCATCTTTCTATTGAGTTATCCCATCATCTATTTATATATCTATCTTTTATTCATGGTTCCACATCTCTATAAATATATGTCTTTAAAAACTCAGATCATAACAAATGTGTTTTATAATGAATAATGGCCTGTGTAAAAGTAATTTTCAGAAATATGACTTTAATTTCTACCATTATGATTTATTTAATCAATTCCTTGTTGTTGGCTTTTTTCTGTTTTTTCCAATTTTTTCTCCTGTGATAAATAACAACCTTACCATACCCCCTTTTCCACTCCCTCAAAGAATCAGGTGTCTTCTCAGGCTGCTTATGAGTCAGTTTTTCTTTCTAATACGAGGGAAGTGTGTGGACCCCAAATCAAACCATGGGGGACTTGTGGAAGGCTTCAGGAATACAGTGGGCTGCAGACAGACCATGCATTCAACACTCAGCAGCCCAGGCTTTGGAGGTTTTCGTGAGCTCTTGGTGTCACTGACTTCCTTAAAGCAGTTCCCCGAGTCCCCAGTAGGATACCAGATGGGCAGGGACTTGGTGTGTAGGGAAAGAGTTCCTTCTGGCTTTAGGTTCCAGTTAGGTGCAAGGGTGGTTCTCTATCCCCCCAGGGAATAATAGGTAACCATTAGGAGCCAAAAGGTTTTGTCTGCAATTCAGAGCCTTTTGGACAGTATACATTCACCCTTGGGAGGGCAATGTAATTGATACTTTAAGTTTGTGTGCTAAAATTGCTGTAGCTTAGTGTGATGAGTCCAATTTTCTCAGTCAACAAATATTTTTTAATTTCCTATCTCTGCAAGGACTATAGTTGTTGCCTAGAACAGCAATAAGCCCTTCTTGTCTTCCATCATCTCCTCCATCCTTCATTGGATTCTAGGAGGGAGGTTCTCCAACACCCCGGGTTTTCAGGGTAAGAAAATTGAGGCTTGGCAATGCTAAGGAATGTGCCCCCCATCATACAGCTCATAACTGGTAAAGCTGGCATAAGAACCAGGTTCTTCTAATTCAAGGCTTAGCACTATTGACATTTTGGGCTGGGTTATTCTTTGTGTGTGTGTATGAGAGAGAGACAGACACACACACACACACACACACACACACACACAGAGAGAGAGAGAGAGAGAGAGAGAGAGAGGAAGAGACAGAGAGAGAGAGAGAGATGGGGCTGTCCCATGTATCGTAGGATGCTTGGCAGCATCTTGGTCTCTATTCACTATATGTCAATGGCAGCTTGCCATTGTCCTCTGTTGTGACAACCAAAAAAATCCCCTGGGGACACAATCACCCTGGTAGAGAACCACTCGTTAAACTCCGTCATCCCAGCTTTATCCACTAAGCAGTGTTTCATCTCATGGGGAAACAGATTTTACCTACTAAATGCAGTATTTGAGAAAATTGTTACTCCCAGCGTGGGTTTCAAGTTGGCCGGTGTCTCTGGGGGGAAGAAAGCCGAAGACAAAGTCATGTTTACCAGCCTCGCTCACCGACGGCAGATAAGGCAGGTCCTTCTTCTGCGTGAGTAATTCCATCCCCGTTCTCAGAGAAAGCACCTTTTTTTCTTTCCTCCCTCTTCAAGGAACAGTCTGGTCAAAATAGAAATCTTTTTATTAACATTCCGAACGTCTGATGATTTTATTCATTCCCATTCCTGCTCCAGATTGCTGTCTTTCCCTTTTCACAAGCTGCCTCGATGTTTCCCGATCATTTCGTACCTGGCACTAAGGGAAAAAAGGCAGCTTGCGAAAATGCCTGCTCTTGCTTCCAAGTTATCGTGGAGAAGAACGAAAGTTTGCATGAGTTGAAAAAGTCAATTCCTGAAATTAAATGGCAATTGCTTCTCCTTAGTTGTCCA
Organism: Lepilemur ruficaudatus; assembly: GCA_963574885.1. Lineage (NCBI taxonomy): Eukaryota > Metazoa > Chordata > Mammalia > Primates > Lepilemuridae > Lepilemur > Lepilemur ruficaudatus. The sequence goes on from CAUYRT010108353.1 coordinate 13,446, forward strand.
GAGAGGAGCCAGAAGTTGCCAAGATCTCTGTCCAAATTGTCATTAAGGGGGTCTGATGCAACTCGAATATTACCACCAGAAACTGCAAATTTTATTGCTACGTGGGCCTGAAAGCCCCTGTTCTGCATTCAAATATAGCTGCAAGCAGCTGTGCTAGAAAATTGGTCATTTACCAGCGCTTAATGACTAATGCCCTACCCAGTCTGAATTAGCAAGATTTATGACAGAATGGCATTGTTCGGCTGAACCCTCTGCTGTTCTCAAAGAAATCACGAGCATTCAAAGTGAATGACTGATAAAGTTGTCTGTACTGGATAGCCCGGGCCAGGCATTTGCTCCACACCTCATAGGGACAGGGCCTGGACAACCCACTAGCTTGTGGTCTGTTTAAAAAAATTTTTTTTAAGTTATATATATAGTAATTTTTTATTTCAAAATATTAAGGGCATCCAGATGTTTTTGATACATAGCTTGAGTCAGGGCTATAAATGTGCCCATCAACCGAATAGATGTCATTGTACCAGTTATGTAGGTTTTGCCCTTCCCCTCCTGCTCCCTTCCCCCTGCTTGATTGCCAATGACTTTTACTTTCCTCTGTGTACTTGTGTGCCCATTGGTTAGTTCCGATTTATTAGAGAGTACGTGTGCTGTTTGTTTTTCCATTATTGAGATACTTTGCTTAGGCCAATGGTCTCTAGTTCCTTCCAAATTGCTACAAAAGGCATTATTAGTTCACCCTTTTTTAATAACTGAATAGTACTCCATGGTATACATATACCACATTTTGTTAATCTACTCATGAATTGATGGGCACTTGGGTTGATTCCACATCTTTGCAATTGTGAATTGTGCTACAATAAACATTTGAGTGTAGGTGTCTTTTTGATAAAATGGCTTCTTTTCCTTTGGGTAAATACCCAGTAGTGGGATTGCTGGATTGAATATTAGGTCTACTTTTAGTTCGTTGAGAAAACTCCATACTGTTTTCCATAGCAGTTGTACTAATTTGCAGTCCTGCCAACAGTGTATAAGCGTTCCTTTCTCTCTGCATCCATGCCAGCATCTATTGTTTTTGGACTTTTTGATAAAGGCCATTCTACTGGGGTAAGGTGATATCTCATTGTGGTCTTAATATGCATTTCCCTTATGATTAGTGATGTTGAACATCTTTTCATATGTTTGTTGGCCATTTGTCTATCTTCTTTCGAAAAACTTCTGTTCATGTTTTTTGCTCACTTTTTAATGGGGTTGTTAATTTTTTCTTTTGATTTGTTTGAGTTCTTTATAGATTCTAGTTATTAATATTAACCCTTTATGGGATGTGTAGATTGCAAATATCTTCTCCCATTCTGTAGGCTGTCTATTTTCTCTGTTGATTATTTCCTTAGCTGTGCAAAACCTTTTTAATTTAATCAAGTTCCATTTATTTATTTATTTTTTAATTTTGTTGTTATAATTGCCATTGGGGTTTTAGTCATAAATTCTTTGCCTAGACCAATGTCTAGAAGAGTGTTTTCTACTAGAATTCTTATGGTTTCAGGCCTTCTGTTTAAGTCTTTTATCCATCTTGAATTAATTTTGGTGAATGGTGAGAGATAGGGATCCTGTTTCATTCTTCTGCATGTGGCTATCCAGTTGTCCCAGCACCACTTATTATTATTATGAAGCCCTATTGAATAGGGCTTCATTTCCCTGGTGTATGTTGTTATCTGCTTTGTCAAAAATCAGTTAGTTGTAGGTAGATGGTTTTATATCTGGGTTCTCTGTTCTGTCCCATTGGTCGATGTCTCTATTTTTGTGCCAGTACTATGCTGTTTGGATTACTATAGGTTTGTAGTATAGTTTGAAGTCTGGTAATATGATGCCTCCATCTTTGTTCTTTTGGCTTAGGATTGCTTTGGCTATTCAGGCTCTTTTCTGGTTCCAAATGAAGCATAGAATTATTTTTTCTAGATCTGTTAAATATGCCACTGGTGTTTTGATGGAGATTGCATTGAATCTTTAAATCACTTTGGGTAGTATGCACAGTTTAACAATGTTGATCTACCAATCCATGAGCATGATATGTTTTTCCATTTGTTTGTGTCATTCACAATTTCTTTCCTCAGTGTTTCATAGTTCTTGTGCAGATATGTTTTAAGATTGGACTACACATCCCAAGCACTGATGTTATCAATCAATCATTCTTGAGGGTCATCTCAGACAATCCTGGTTGAAAGGTTTCTGTGATCAGCTCCAACTTCAGTGTGTTAAGACAAAGGGATTAACTCCTCTATTCAGGCCAGATTCCAGCTCATCTATTCATACCCATAGCAACTACACAAAGAAGGATAATATAAATTGAGATTTACTATGAAGTAGTAAGGGCTTCGCTATTGAAGCCAGACTGCCTTGGGTGCCAACCCTGGCTCTGTAACTTGAGAACCCTTGTATAACTTTTCTTCATCTGTAAAATAAAGATAATTCACAAACTTTCCCCATGGAAAGTGGATAGGATTGAATGACTTAAGCCACAAAAAGCTCTTAGAACATTTTCTGGTTCATGGCCTGGGTTCAGTAAATGTTAGCAGCTACCATCATCACCTTCATGTTCATCTTCCATAAATGGAAGACGTACTTTTAAAGACTAATCATCTTTTAAACACGAAGACCTGAATGCTTTATTCATTCACTTATTTATTTGTTTACTCTTTTAATCATCCTTGGACATATTTACTCAGTCTTTATTCCTTATTTGCCAACAAGTATGTGCCCAAAACTGAATTAGGCTCTGGGGAAGCGGATAAGAGTCACTGCCGTCATGATCAGTAGGGAAAGGAGCATGAACCAGACAGGACGCAGCACATTATGTGAGGACCTGACGTGAGGGCTGCCTGTCACCATGGGGCACAGAGGGAGTGACGACAGAGCTTTGTGGAAACAGAGATGGGACCCCTCTGGCCCCAGAGGCTGGAGCTATGTTACACTCACTGTAACAAATCCATGAAGTATATTTTGTCGTTTCCATTTTACAGAGTGGGAAGGTGGGGCTTGATGTCTGCGGACTGCCTACTAGTGGCAGAGCTGTGCTCAAGGCCAGACTTGGCTCCAAGCCAAGAACTCTCCATCTCCGTGCACCTCTGGGTTAACTGGGGGGATAGAAATTCAACAGTGCCCACAATTACAGACTCATATTCCTTTTGCTTCATAATCGCATTTAGGATGAGCTGAGAATCCATGACATCATCTATTTAACAGTTTTGCAATTTGCACATTATACTGGAGACACGTGACATAGATCGTATGTGGAAGAAGGTAGGGGCAACTTTCACCAACCTTCTCCCTCCCTCTCTCCTCCCATGGTTGACCTCTGCTCCCAGGGCATTGCACATTCCTCTTTTTTATGCATTTGCAAGACACATGAAAATACCCACATATACACACTTCGCCTATGTATTCTTTAATCACACAATCGACACTTGAAGCTTATAAATGGATAGACAGGTAGGCAAGGCAAGGCCTCTATCTATTTATTTTCTTACCCACTTAACTTTCCCATATGGCCAAAACTTATTTCTATATTTTATCTGCTTTGGCAAAAGCATCCTCAATCCAAAGAGCAGAAGACCGTCCCAGCCTGAGGGATCGGCCACGGTTAGCATGGGTGAGGATGGGGGTGCACACACAGTTGCCCTCTGGCACGCCCCTATAATCCTGAGCACACATCTCCTGGGAGCAAAGGCTGCCCACTGTGCAAACGTCTGCTTTATGATGAATTAATGAATAATGCATTATTTACTTTTTGATGCCACACACCCCACAGCCAGGTGGCAAGCTCGTGACAGGCAGCCTTTTGGTCCTGGAATGCTTTGGTCCCAAGCCATGGGAGGTGCTCCACTGGGGGACCCGCACCTGTCAGATTGTAGGCATTGTCATTGATTAGACCATCCCTTCAGGCTGGCTGGAGCCATAAGTGCATCTCGGGGAGGAATGGACAAAGGCTTCCCAGAACAGATGTTGCTGCTGGAAGCGAGGAAACTTCCCTCACCGCCTAGAGCTGCCGAGGCCCAGCTGGGCACAAGAGCCAGGCTTCAGCCACACACACGCCCTGGGCTCCAGCCCCCTTGCAGGTAGCCAGACGTGCGGAGGCCGACAGATGAAAGGCTGTTCTCCAGATGTCCCCTGCTGAGGGCAAGGCAGCGGGTCCAGAAATGTCATGTTTGGCAGCTGCTGAAAACCCCCTCCTACTGCTGCTGGCTCACGGCTCCTACAGGGGCAGGAAAGAGGCTAGCACTAAAGTCTCCTAAAGAGACAACATTAAAGGAAAATTTTGGCTTCACTCATATTGGCACAAAGCTGACAATGTGATGCACCTTCTTGGTATGTCATTAATGACGCTTTATCATGTAATGAGAGGCACAGAAGTTCTGTTAACATGCACCTCTGATTATGCCACCGTCCGTGGCCTCCCAGGGGTGCTAAGACAGCACTCAGCTTGTTAAGACGGTGTCAGTGTCAGGGCTGAAAATGTCACACACCCTCGACTCCCATGTGGAAATGGACGTGGCTTTTGGATTTCCTAGAGCTTAGATATTAATAACACAGCCTGCCCTGTGTGTGCTTGTCCTGCTGGGCAGCAGAAAGATGGAGATGCCAGATGATGAGTTCATCCTCTGCTCTGGCTTGAATGCGTACTTTCAGTTCAAATATGACTATTAACAAAATTAAACTCTTTCTCATTGCTTATTTCAGTGGCTGCTTTTAGCTATTGTAGTATCTTGCAAATGTTTTGTATTTTTCAAAATGCACTGTCTATTCCTTCTCCCCAAGATGGCTCTTGGGCACATGAGGGCTGCTACTTGCTCTTCTGGGAGCAGGGAGGAAGAGGCTTATGATCCATGGAGCTGCACCTGGATCTTCCTCATTCCCTGCTTCAGGGGCCCCACTGGTTGCTCTCTGCGCTGGTGATGGCTGAGCTGCCACGGGCACTCCTGGGCCCCGTGAGTAGTTTGTGGCACCCACCACGGTGGAGGCCCACCTCCACTCTGGTCTAGAAGCTGCATGTACTTCAGCCTGTCCAGATTTTCCCCAGGTCTTGTCTGTTCCACCAGCTTTTCAGAACCTTTGCTTTTCCTAATTGGAGCCCACAGAGACTTCTGGATCCCGTCCCTGCCAGGTAAGGTCACGGGAGGCAGGAACCCGGGGTGGGCTCATATTCTCCGGGCAGGTCCACCAGGCCACCAATACTGTGGGGCCTGGTGACCAGGCAAAGAGGAGGCTTCCCCTGGATCTGCAGTGCCCCCTAAGTTCTCACCTTGAGACAGGGCCACTGGCAGGTCTCTGCTTCTGTGGATATTTCTAAAGCCAGCCCTGCCTCCCAATATGTACCCCACACGGGCTGGGGGAGCTAAGAACCTGGGGTCTGACCTCACTGCATGTGCCTCCATCCCTCTTCCTCCAGCCTCCGTGAAATGATGGATCTGAGTGTGTCCCTCGACATCATAGCCTCTTTCCTAACTTGAAACCCATGATCGCCATACAGAGGGAGGATCCGACTTGCAGAAAACATTTCAAAGATGATAAACTGCACATACAGGTACCTAAGTGTATACATAATACATTATACATATATATCCCTTTACGCACACACACAGATACCTCCCGTATTTCTTAGCCCCCACCAGTCTCCCCAGCCCCATCTTTCCCCCTCCTGCTGTCATAGTTGTGGTTTGGCCACACTGACTTTTCTTAGCATGTCTCTGCCTTGCTTGTGTCCCTTCCTCCTGTTTACCCAGCAGATCATTGTGCAGCAGCACCTGAGCCGGGTGTCCTTCCTGGTACTAAGGAAGGCAGGACATGGGTCAGGGTGACCCATCTCACACCTCGGTGTCCTTGTCTGTGTAATGTCCCCACTAAATGCATGAATACAAGGGCCAGCCTAGTGCCCTGACCTCTGCATTGCCCATGCCTGGGACGGAGAGACCTAAGAACACGTGAATAAATGAAAGAAGAAATGAAAGAGCTGGCATGGGCCGTCAGGATATGGAAATGAGTCCACGGGGGTGAGCAGGTGTTCTGCTTTAGGCAGACAGTGATTGGAGTCTGGAGGGACATGGATGGAATGAGGTCCCAGTGTCCCCCTGGAGTTCCAGCCCAAGGACCTTGAACGCCTGGATTCTTGGCATCCTGACCTCACATTTCTGTTATTCCTAGAAACATGACTAGGAAGCATGCAGTCCCCATTAGCCTCCTCTCCCGCTGTGGCCCCGAGCCTCATGGAGTGCTCAGGCACAGCAGCAGGTTCTCTAAGTCGCACCGGCTGGAATCCTGGAACTGCCAGTGGGGAGCAGGGAGGGCGGGTGCGGACAGTGCTGCAGGAGCTCATTAGTTTGCACAGTGGGCGGGGCTTGAACGTTCAGCAGCCTCATCTCCCGCTTGGCGAATGTGCACAGCCAGCTCTGGAGAAGGTCGCCTGGACACTTGTCTCTCCAAAATGTAATTTGGAATAGCACAATCGGCTTCCTCTGTTTCCACAGCAATAGGCAAACATGAAGGAAGCTGGGCTGCCTTCACTCACTAAAATATCCTATGTCATCATAATTTTTTAATGATTTTCTTAATAAATAATGTTCACATCAACTTTATCAAAAAGAAAAATTTCAATCCAGGGTTACTTGTCTCCATAGTTTTTTTTTTTCTGAAATTAAATACATAAGTAAACAAACCAATACCCAACATGTAATTTGCGTTAGCCACTCTCCTAAGTACCTTACATTCATTAATTCACCTAATCCTCACAACAGCCCTATGGGATGAATCTTCTTATCCCATTTATCAAAACAGAGGCACCGGGAGGTTAAGTGACTCTCCTGAGGTCACACAGCTGGTGAGTGGTGAAATCACGCTTCGAACTGAGGGTCTGCCCCAGAGCCTGTGTTCCCAGCAGCCTTGCTATGTTGTCTTGGGAGAAAACTCTGTACTGCGTCGCCACTTCCAGGACGGCACCCGGACTGCAGGTCAATCTGCTGCCAGTGAGCTGGGGCAACAGCCAGGGCGGACTCTTGCCTGCCCTGCGGAGGGAAGTAGCTACACCCTGGAGGACGTGCAGGGAATCCCTAGGAAAAGCTTGATACCCAAACCTCACATGCCCTGAAGGCCTTGGTTCCCTAAAAACAGCCCAAGGGAAGCCTTTCCCTGTCTTTTTGGCACCAGACCCTGCCTGTGAACTGGAAGGGTGAAGGCCAAGTCACTCCCGGTTAGCCCACCAGAGTCAACTCTGATCCGCTGCTGAATGTGCACGTGGCACAAGCCATGGCAGGAACCGGGGGTGGAGTTTGCACCACGATGCCAGGTCACGCTCGAGGCCCGCGGGTCCCTGCGGTGGGCCCTTCTATCCAACTCTGCTCACGTGCTGCAGCACAAGGTCCGCAGTGAGCACGATCGGCAATACTCGTGTGCATAAGGCAAACACGTTGGCCAGGATGGGCCTGTGTATTTATTCTACCTCTGCTCATATACATGGAGAAAAACTGTCACAACCACTGTGGAGAAGAGAATAAGGAAAATGATATCTGCTCATCCTGCCCATACCAGGGGGCGCGCGGCCTGGTTGGCATTCTCACGTAGGTGGCCGTGTTTACCCTCATCGCAGCCCTGCCAGGTGGCATCATCAGCTCCATCGCCCCCGATGAGGAAACCGCCCCAGAGACCTAAGCAGCACATCTGAGTGCCCAGCTGGTGGGCGTCAGGACCAGGACAAGATTTCTGGAACCACAGGCCCCAAAGCCCTGGCTTTTCTTCTGCCATCACACTGGCGTCTGGGTAACCTGAGGAGTAGCCCAGAGGAGGAGGATACAGCGCAGGGGTTTTACTCCCCTCTTTCAATGTGGGCTTTGAGTCCCCAGGGCAGAAGGATAAGGCCGATGAGCTCTTCCCTCCGCAAAACGGCACATCGATTTTCACTGGGCCTGTTCATTTCCCACCTCTGCTTTACAGAGAAATATAACACAATGGGAAAAAAAATTAAAAAGAAAATAAGTGCTCACACCCCCCGTGGCTGACTCAAAACTCTCTCCAAATGCCCTGTATTTATAGCTGGGAAGAAGGACCGGGGAGTAGCAGCTGCTTGCTGTTATTTCGAAGAACTTCAGGCTTCCGACCAAAATAGTCTCTGAACTTTTGAAACTCTCATTCTAATAGTCTCCAGGAGGAGTGAACCAATATCCTAGAATTTGCGATGATAATTTTAGTCTTGAAATAAATCGTGCCTCCCTCCCTTCCTCACCGCCCCCCCGCCGGCCCCCCGCGGTGTGCGGAGCTGTGGGCTTCGTGCAGGGCAGCACCACGGCCCGGCCAGCACCCAGCCAAGCTTGCTGTCACTCCATTAAAAATAAAACAGAAAGAATCAGAAGACGACCTCAAAATATTTATAAGTTAAAAAAATGCCCTGTTGAGTCAAGAAATAATTTAAAATATGTTCATCAAACTAAAAAAAAAATATTATAGGAAGGCTGTTTTTAAGCTTAATAAAAGTGCTTATTAAAATAGATTTGCAGATGCCGTGGTCCATATGCATATTGCGTATCTGTGTTCCTATATGAATATATTAAGCTCAACGTGTTATATGCCATATGCATACACTCTTTCCTTTATTAAAGGCAGTGCTAGCAATGGAATGAAGATGAGTCATAGATCGCGGAATCCATCGATTACCATCCTCAACCTTGAATCTTTCTTCCCCTCTTCTCAGCCCCTACAGGGAGCTGCCAGTCCTACTATTTCTGCTGCTAAACCGCACTTCAAATCTGCTCTGCGTCTTTCCCTTTGCTGCGGCATCTTGGTCCAGGCCACTGTGAGCTCCTACCTGGATCGCTGGAAGCAGCTTCCAACCTGTGGTATCTGCTCATCTTAATTCTCTCCATGCCATTTACCTGCTAATCGGTCACTGCAGTGGCAGTCAGTATTGACTCCTTTTGCCCTCTGAGGATCCTGATTTTGGTGAAGACACCTTAATCGCCCCTTGAGAACAGTTTCTTCTCCATTGCATTAGCCTAGGGGGGCTAATGATTGCGTGCCCAGCCCGTGTTCCTGCCCCACACCCTTGCTGAGGGCTGGGTATGTGGTCTGAGCTGAACACTCAGATGCTGACTCCTGAATAGGAATCTCATGCAAGGATGAGATGTAAAGAACTGGGAATATTGGAAGCTGCTGATTAGCTCCTTGCTGCTGTTCAGAGGCCCAGACTGCCTTATAAGAGCTAGTTGTTCTGAGATTTTATCATTTTAGATTTCTTCACTTCATTTGGTTGGAACTGGCCTCTTTGGCTTGTAATCAAAAAGCACTAACTGATCCTGAGGTGTACTGAGAACGTAGTGAGGAAACATCACTCTTCTGCTTATGCGTTTAATCACGTCCCTGTGTACTGAGAATGAAATCCAAGTATTACCACGGTGCTGGGTGATCTGGCCCTGCCTAAGCACCCAATGGAAGATTTGAGGGGCACCTACTAGGCTTGTTTTATAGATTAGGAGGCTGAGGCTTGTTGCATGACTGGCACTTAGTTACAGAACTGTAAGCAGTACAGCAGAGATTGAAATCTTTCTGACTACAGCAATCCTTGCTATTTCCTGCCCATCACAGGGGACGTGGTTTCTTTATCTTACTAACTTATTCCATAGAATCAGGGCACAGGAACCTCCATACCCAGCTTTGCTCATGGAAAGATAATTCTCAGAGGCGCCGGATGAGCTTGTATGTCTTTCTTCCATCAGACTCAGTGGGTGTCAAATGGCCCCAAACTCCGAATTCCTTGAAAATTTACCACAATAGCAAGTTACTTATTTAGTTTGTATAACATCTTTGAGGATGCTGTGTAAATCTTTTTAATTACATGGAAAATTATGTTTGTAACAGAGCAATTATGGAGGAATTAGTTCAATATGGTACCATTTGGGGGTATGCAACAGGCGTGGCAGAGATCTTGCTGCAGACCATCAAATATTTGTCCCTCTGAGTGAAAGCGCATTGTGAGATTCTCCCACACTTGTAATCCCTAGTTTTCTTTTCTCTGATACATTATTTGCATAAAATTGAAAGAAGGCTTTACAGGAACCAGGGCTGGGAACAAAGTGGGCCATGTCTCACTCGTTTTGCTCCTGCCAAATAATCTGTAAATTATAGTCCATAGCCGTTTTTTCATTAATTGCACATATTCTTTTTCATTTGGCTGCAAATTCCATCACTTTGGCCAAAAATGTGTACTTCTGCAGCAGCACAAAGTAAGCACTTTGAAAGGACAAGCAGTTCAGAAAGAGTAAGTAATTATACCAAGAAAACCAAATGCAAGAGGAGAATAAAGCCCCAAGATTGAAATGAGAGGAAAAGATTAAATAAAATGAAGTCACCTTACAGCATTTAAAATAACCAGATAAATAAATTGTGTGAGCATTAAAGGTCAGATGTGCTTGTTACCTTTGTTCCCCTTCTTTGCTCATGTGTCCGTGTCTGGGTGGGGGGACTCTGCTCCTTTATCCTCCTTTCCCTGTGGCCAGATGCAATGGATACATCCTGACTTGAGGACGGAGCATTTGGTGCACCCCTGATTGGCCTTGGGTTGTCTTTCAGTGGCCAACAGTGTCACTGACTGAGTGCCTTCTGCGTGTGAAAGATGTCACTCTGCATTGACTGCTCTCAGTAACACTCTGTCCTAGGCGTCATTCTTCCCGTCATGTTTTTCAGAAGAGAAAATGGAGAATTAGAAACTCTGGTGTATTTTGCTAAGAATTCTCTGAGCAATCTGGCAGAATCAGAGTTTGAGCTTGGCCTCTTTGACTCCAGAGCTGGGCGGACTCTCCGGCTTGGAGAATGCCATTCATTCTCTTCCTTCATTGGAAACCTTGGGAGACTGCTGGATAGGATGGGAAATGCCTCAGCATGCTCTTCCAAAGAAGGCTTTGAATTTATATGTTTCAAATCAGCCAATTATGGTCTCTGTCTTTGGGGGGTGGGTGGGGGTGGTGGGGAGCAGAGTGTGGTGGAGGTACTCTCTGTCTTGACTGTGTTGTGTTTGTGCAAACTTAGAAACTACATTGAAAAGGTGGATTTTACTGCATGTGAATGATATCTTAATTGTAAAAATAGGAATGAATAAAATCTCATAATTTCTACTTTTTGAGAAGTAAAAACCAGAGGTAGTGATCACTGGCCTCTTGGCTGAGCAAAGTTTGAGTCCTATCGGAGACCAAATCATCATCTAAGGGATCAAATCATCAGTTGCTCTGTCTTTCATCCCACTAACCTTGGGCACCTTTGAAAACTCAACCTCATGGAAAAGAATAAAATTTATAGCTGGTTAAAAACACATACAAATCCTCTGGTCTATAGACTGAGTCATTCCTAGAGAGGACTACTTTTTTAAACAAGCTATTAATATTTGAGTTGCTTTAGGATTAATAGACTGTAAATATTTTGCAGGACATTACTTCCCCATATTTAATCACATAATTATATGTATTTTAATGGAAAGCTAATTTGTAATTTCTAAATAATCAACATCCTCCTGTGTCAGGGCTTTGGATGTAGTTGAGCAGTTTTTCTTGATGTAGTATACTTTCCCAGTGGGCTTCAGAGCCCATCTCAGAGCTCTGATGATACCAGTAGAAGAACCGAAATGTGCCTTTTGTTTATATAATACTTCTTGCCTTTTTTCAGAAAGATCAGAGTAGAGAAAGACCAAGAAGATCTGAACTTTTCAGGCATGTTGGATTTTTATAGCTTACTAAAAATGAAAGCTTGTGGGGGAAAATGTGTGCACAAAACCTCCAAATGCTCCAGAGCTAGTGGATCTGCTGCAATACAGGATTTTCTCAGAATACTTTTCTAAGGCAATATTGCTTTGCATCTCACTGGCATTGACTTCTTCCACTATGCCAAGGGCTTTCTTTCCTTAAGACCTCCCATGTCACATGGACAAGGGTTTGGATAGGAAAATGGAGCCACTGTAAGTATTCTGGTGAAAGGGGGCTTATTATGAGCATCTCATTGGGGGAACTCGGGAGAAAGGGTCAGGGGACTTCCCACTGGAAGCTGACAGCAGACACTGAGACCTCAGCCTGAAATGCCGAGGATGGCAGTTCTCCCTGGGAGACTGCTACGATTCTCAAGAGTGCCTTTGAAACTCCTGCCAACTGCCACGGTATGTAGCAGGTAGACAGGTGTGCCCCAACAACCTGTGAAGAACCTTCTTGAAGCCCACCTCTGCTCCCAGATCTGGCTGCGAACACCTCTAGAGGACTGTGGAGTCAGCCCCTCTTCTGCTTCCAGATCCACGTAGGTTTCTCTCGTTGGCAAACTCTATCCCAGAACCATACAGAGAAGGGGATCCTGGGAAATGTCGCCTTCCCCAGCTCTGCTCCCATTGCAGAGGGACTGGGTGCTAGGCAGTGCCTTGTGCAGAGTACTCATCACACACGTGCTGTTCCGTCTTCTTGGAACACCATTCCTCTTGCTCCTGTGTCACAGACTTAGCGCAGCCTCCCTGGACAACCCAATCTAAAGTGTGGGCTTCCCAATTCCTCTCTCATAATACCCTAATTTTTCCTTTATAGAGCTTGTCATGATCTGTATGTATTGGTTGGTTTTATTGTTTGTTGTCTGTCTTCACCCTAGAATGTAAGTTTCCATGAGGCAGGTACCCAGTCTGCTTTTTGTTGCTTTTTATGTCCAATTTCTAGCTTAGAACTTAGAATCAAATATGTCTTGATTACATTTCTGAAATTTAAATTTTTTTGAGATATTTGGGAGTCATACTATTATTTACAGAGTATATATACTCATCCAAAATATAAAATGAGAAAAACTAGGAAACATCAGTTATTTGCAAGGCATTCTTCTTGACACTAGGGGAGGATCCTGCAGATATTAGAGAGAATGTGGTTCATGCTCCCCTTTTACATAACTTAGTCTTGAACACATTGTTTCTACAATAACATAATTAAAAACCTCACGTGAGAAAGCCTTTTACTGGTTTCCTACTTAAGTTTGATATGGCCCCCATGTCTCAGAAAAATACGATTCTCTTTTATTTATGCAATGATTTAGAGCAGAAGAGCTTGTATTAGCTTCCAAGGTTGTGAGCAGGATATATGAGCTGAGAAATTTGGAATTGGTCTGCGTAGCCAGGGTTTCTGACCAACACAAATACTATTGCCCCAAAACAACAACAAAAAAGGCTTATAAAAAGCAGCCCTGTGGCGCCAGCACTCTGGGACTTGAAGCTATATATTACTATTTCGAATGTATTTTCAGTCAAGTTTAGGGCAAAAATAAAAGTGTGTGAATCTCCTTTGGTTTTGGATAACACAGAAATATTGTAACTTCAAGATCATTTTTTTTCCTGTAGGAGGGAGAAGATTGAAAAAAATGGTCTTCTTTTAAATGTAGTATTATGGCGTCTACCCACCAGGTTAGATGTCTATCTAGTTAAGAGGGGGATTTTAATTAAAGAACATAAAATTTAAATGGTTTGGAAAATGTCAACATGGTTTCCTATTTTGAGCCCAACACAGATGATAGAACAAGAGGGTATAAATGAAAATTAAAGAAAAACAAATTCAGAACAGATGTCAGGAAGTGTTTTTTCTTCTTCTCCTTTTTTTTTTTGTTCCATGCAGAGAATCATAAATATGTGAAATAGCTTACCAGGCTATGGTGAGGGCAAAAGAGAGAGGTCATTAAAATCGACAATGGGATTGCACATAGATTGCAGAAACAATGAGATGTGGTGAACCAAATGGTCTATCTCATTCCTCGTGTTTGGGTGTTTTGGGATGAAATGAGATCTTTGGACATCCCTCAAGCCTTAGCTATGTAGACCCTAGAAAGAGAACTTACAGATATTCCAATGTCTGTATTCCTACACTTCAAATGTGAGCTTGTAGAGTGTCATCTTGGAGATTTTCATGTTGGAAATCTTCCACTCAAACACATGTGCTTCAGGAGAACCACGAAGTGTGAAAACGTTAAGTTCCAAGAAAGCACAGACATGGCAACTAATGAATAGATTCCGAAATGATGGGTAGATATGGACAAAGAAATGCATCTGTTGCATTTATTAAATAATCAGACTAAATTGTAACATTTTAGCTCATTACACTTGTGATCGTCCATGTTGAAGTAAGTAATGCATTGATCGAATTTCCAATGTAGTAGACACCTTATTATAGGGTTGACAGGCATCTACATATACAGGGTATATCTTGTTTTTAATTTTTGGCCTATGTCCTATATTGACTTTATCAGGAAGTCCTAAATGTCCCATATTCAGCTTTTATCAATAAATTACACAAATTGGCACATAGAGCTACTTTACTGCCACAGTAATTGGTGCTTCCATCACTTAAATGGGAGCGGTAGCTGACGCTCGCGCCTCTGCACGCAAAAATCTGGACCACCCCTCATGGTTTCCCCTAGTGTCAGCTGAGGGAAGACCACAAGAGAGGACTGAGAAGAATTAAAAGTACTTTTTTTTTGTCCCTAAGAAAGGAAAAGACTGTCCTTTGGTCTGAGTCTCAAGTTGTCAACAAGTTACCAACATTAATGAAAGCTAACTTTGCATCAGCGCTCACGCTCTGAAATCAGCCAGTCCGCAAGGACCTCACTCTAGTCGTCTGCTCCAGACCGGGCTGGTCCTACAGCCTCACTTAGTAATGGCGCTTTGGGAAATTAGCAAAGCAGTGACAGGCCCAGGCTCCTGAAAGCCGGCCGGTGACAGCCCCACACTTGCAGGCAACAGCGCTCTGCCAGGCTCCACTGCAGAGGCTGCTCTTCCTGGAGCCTGACTCCAGTGACAGTGGCACCGCTGGGGTCCTTAATCCCCCAAGTAACACTCGCACCCCTGAGAGGCCACGATCGCTGCAGACTGGCTCTCCCAAACATTGCCTGAAGCCAGTTCCGACTCCGTTTAGGGGAGACTGTGCCTCCCTCACAACCTCAGCCGTCCCTTGCAGGAAATTGAGACGTTCACCTTCTTTGTAACAGATACTGATTTTAACTTATCGTTAATTCACAAATTTGCAAACGTTCTATCAGTTCACTCAGCCCTGGTTCACAGTTTGGACTTGCACGTGACAGATGCTTTTTGATTCTGGTGGTGGAGGCTATTTTTCGTCTTTTTATTTGTGTATATTTGAGCTCCCAAATGCCAGAATGCAAACGTAAATGTCAGGATAGTCCCACGAGCAGTGGACATTTATCAAACAAGGAAAATGCCTTTTTGATGCTCTCTGTGCAGTATACAATTGTCCATTCAATATGAAAATGGCAGAAAGTAAGATACAAGCCTGCAAATGCTAATAGCTGAGCACACAAGATGTGTGATGTCCTCAAGCAGTACCAAAGAAAATGATAAAATAACACTTTTTTTTGTTTAAGAGAAATTCGAATGAAACAGATAAACGGGAAAGCAGCAGACCCTGGGGTGGCCTTCCCCATTGTATGCCACTCCTCCCTCTCTCAGCACAAACGACTTTTTTAATGTACTTCTACCATTCGGAAGCACTTTCTGCAAGCTGCAAACAAATTTTAAGTGCCAGGTCAAAATCTACTTCCATGTTTTAAAAATATAATAATCCCATTTACTGTTCCAGAGATTATCAAAGATATAATATCCTTTAATGACAAACTGTGGGGACAAGCAATCACGTGGAAGAACAAATTCCCTTGCTGGTGCGATATTTTTTCTCACGGAAGAGCCTTCCTTATAAGCTGTTAAGAGTAAAAACCCTTCCAGATGAGATTTCAGAAACAATAGCAAAATTTGGCAGAAACTTGGGTGTAGTGGTGAAGAAAGAGACACAATTTAATAACAACACCTTTTTTTTTTTTTAAGCCAGTAACTATTTTAAGAAGTTGATCAGGAAATTCAATATAATCCTGAAGAGTGGAAAAAAATAAGGTATGCCATGAAATATGGTATCATATCCTTGAACAAATCAAATCGGAAGAGCAATTCTCAGAGTGCCGATATGTATTCGGTGAACTCGTTCCTAATGCTAATACTGAGTGTAATTTTCAATGGAGAAAGGAGAGGGTAAGTTAGGTGTGGAAGCTGTGTCGCGGTGCAAATGGAACAGAGACTCCAAGGGATTGCCTAAGGAAGTCCTGTAAAGCAAGGGGTATTAAGGAGAGCCAAGTCATATAGAATAAATACAGTTAAAGAAGAGTATAAAATTTAGAAACGTAATTCATTTCAGATTAACAACAAATAATGTTTTAGTATTCATTGTTCTGTGCAACATTTTTCTTTTATCTCAGTGTACGTAGGCATAGACAATTGGAAATAATTCAAATTTAACTGGGTGCTCTGTATTTTTATTTGCTAACCCTGGAACCCTACCTTATTGATATTGCAGGCCTGTAAGTTTTAATGATATTAAGGACATATTGTTCGATTTCTTTTCTTTATTAACCAAGGAAGAACATGCCATACTACTTTTGGCAATCCAGCTGAATGTAAAAAATATACAACTTTAATAGCTAGAAAAGTGGAAAGGAGGGATGGCTGGATTTGAAATCTATTCTAAACTCTCTTGGTATTGAGCTAGGTGGCTGGGAAGAAGCTGGCTCTTTTCTCTGAGTTCTCTGAGTGTAGGAAAACTACAATGAAAACAATGTGTGTTTAATTCTTAGCCGCAAGTGTGGTGGCAGAGACGGATGGGGAGCCTGCCTGGGGACCCACTGGCTGCTATCACTTTCCGCGATGACTCATGGACACATTTTAATTATTTCAGTATCTAATCAAATATCACCATGTAGGTGGGGATTTAGAGGTAAAACCGTCTCTGTTAATTAAAAAGTTTAAGCAAATTATAAATAAAAGTGATGGGGGGGGGAGGAGGGAGAAGGCCCTACCGTCTCAGATCTCATATCTAGTTTTGTTTGTTTCTTTCTTTCCTTTGTGTTATTAATTTCAAAGAAATAAAGTTACTTAAACCGATCTAAGAAACTATATTCTAGTAGAAGTAACCAGGTTAATATTAATAGAATAATTTTGCCAAATGTACATCATTATTACTTACATGAGTTTTTTAATGTGCTGCAAAGCTGCCCACTAAAATATCACATGCTCTTATAAGCCTTTGAGTGTTTTTAATCAATATAGTTCTAAAAGGCAAATTTCAGCCCGCCCACTCTAGTACTGGTTCCAACATCATACTTTTATACGTAGTGAAGTCCCAACTGATGATTCTAAAATTATAGACTATATTGTACCTGTGGAGCCAAGGCACATTTTTTTCTTGCAATACAAATATATTCATTATCTGACAATGATGCTAATTTTTTTTGTTTCTATTTGTTGTGGAAGAGTGTCAAATTAATGAACCAGCTACTGTTCTCAAAGATTCTCAACCCATATTTCTTACAGTTGTCAAAATCTGTCAGAAAAGTAAGGTCCTTTAGAAGTCCCATTTTAACACTTTCTAGACTTCTTTTGTTTACGTGAGTTTATCCCTTTGCTCCAGCCTGCCCTTGATGGGGAAGACGCTGATGCTGAGTGAGCTCGAGCCGTCTCCCACGATAGGGTGGTGTCTGTACACGCTGCAGAGGCTCAGGGCCATCCTGGGAGGGTTCATGATGTCCTGGCTTTTAGGACAGAATAAAACATAATTCACCAAATAAACGCAAATCTGAATTTAGGTAAAGAAACACTTTATTTAAAAGGATTTTTGCCATAAGTGGGGAGAGACTATGGCAATAGGGAGAATGCTCCCACCATAAGATCTGCAAGTTGGAAAGGAATTTTCTTTTACGGCGAGGTGTAAATGAGGCTAGAGAGAACCAGGTGCAGGGCCAGGCATGCGTGGGCGGTGGGAGGGGACAGTGGACGTGTTCCCCGAGGCCAGGCAATTCTCAGAGGGCTGTTAAGGCCAGGTTGCTCCCGTTCCAGTGCTCAAGGGTGGGCCAAATTCAGGATCCTGTGGTGCAAAGAGAAGCTTAGCTATTTTGGGTTTAAGGCAAGTGAGCAGGTATTTTGTCCAGATTGCTCAATGGGTGCAACCAGTTCAGTTGATTATTTACGAGACAGTGAGTGGGAATTTGGTGTGTCTATGTTTGGCCTTGTCACAGGCAGACAAACAGGCATCGTGTGTCTTACCCAAGTCACATGAGGAAGGGCGTTTCTTTGCAAAAAGCCTTTCCCAGGACGCAAAAGCGTGAGGCGATTTCTTTACTCTTCCTCTTGTCCAGGATCACAGGCTTAGGTAAATTGCCAATCCCATAGCTCAGTACTAGAACCAGCTAACAACGAGCTAAGTAATCGATGCATCCACAAGCTAAAATGTAGAGACACAACACACCTTCCGTAAAAGTGATGCCATGCTATTTAGTGACCAGCACAACAAACAGACCAACTGGGGTGGTCCAAACTTTCAAACTTGGAATAGGGGCCTCGACTGAATGGCCTCTACGGAAATGTCTAGTCCGTCTCTGCCTCCCCAAGCTTTAGCATCGCGACTTGCACAGCCCTGTCCTTACAGGGAGCGCCAAGCTGCGACCTCACTCTGCAGGAACCCCTGCTCTCCAGCCCCCGTACACGTACTCAGAAGACCCTTCTCTGCCTCAAGATTTGTAGCCATGATGTTCTCCCTGGGCAGCTCACCCCTGCTTCTCTTACTGTTCAAATCGCATCCATTCTTTAGGGTCCAGCTCATGCCCCATCTCATCTCCCCAAAGATTCTCTCAATAGCTCATTTCCCCCTCCTTCTTTAATTGGCCCCTCCGGCAAACTTTTCCTGACCACCTACTGTGCATTGGGTCAAAGTTAGCTGGGCTTTTTTTTTTAATTTTTAATTTTTTTATTTCAGCATATTACTGGGGTACAAATGTTAAGGTTACATATATTGTCTTTGCCCCACCTGAGTCAGAGCATCAGGCGTGTTCATCCCCCAAATGGTGAGCACCACACCCACTAGGTGTGAATATACCCATCCCCTTCTCCCGCCCACCTGCCCGACACCCAATGGCCGGGCTTTCTTCTTATTCCTATAGTTTCTACTACTCATTTGAGTATTCCAGGGCATGATTTATCCTTTCATTTTTGTTGTCACATAGCCAGTGGTGTGCTAGTTAATGTTTAGCAATAGCTGTGGTGGTGTCTCTGTGTGTGTGTGTGTGTGTGTGTGTGTGTGTGCTGACTTGTAGCATTTTCCAATTTTGATGGTGTAACTCTTCCTCCCATAGCTGATTTCAAGCTCCTAATTCAAGCTCTCATGCATTTGGAAAGAAATGCACACAGTTATCTCTCTTAAGCCTGTATGAGCCGGCCACAGCACACCACGACGCTTAACTATGTAAATCATTTTTAAAGACTCTTTTAAACAAGGATATTAATGTCTTGTTTACCTAACTGGATGATAAGACCCTGTAGGGCAGAAAATACCTCATCATTTAACAACAGTAATAAGGAGACTACTGTTTACCAGATAAATATTCATTGAGCAAATGAATAAAGAAATGAGTGAATTGAAACAGGTTCAATACAGTTTATAATTGACCCTATTTTTCCCCGTGACTTGCAGAGAGCGCCTTGCCTTCCGTATGTACTGAAGAATGTTTGCTCATTCACCGAATGAGGCACCACTCTTACGGGGTTCATTTCTGTTCTCTGGCTTTAGGCTTCACCGCAAAATGGGAATGAAGCTTAACTCTGTGACACGGATCTGCAGCACCTCAGTCCGCTCCCTGGCCCTTCCTTCCTTCCTGCAGAGGCTGCTGCGCTGGACGTCCTCCCTTAGCCTGTGCTGGAGGACAGTGGCCTAGTCTTGTGGGGTGTCATGATCCGACCAAGTTCGTCACAGGGAGCATTTTCTCCTAGCCACGGCCTGGCTGAGTCGCATACTGCCAAGGACACCTGAAGGCAGGCAAGGCGGGGGCTTGGAAGGATGTTTCCCTCATTTAAAAAATGGAGGCCACGGAGAGAACTTGCCTCTCCCGCCTCTGTGTGCTGTGTGAGGATGTGCGCGGCCACAGCCGTCCTGGGATCACAAAGGAAGCACTCGAGGACAAAAATGAGCACGCCAGGGACGCAGAGCAGAGAGAAGGAAAGAACCTGAGTCCTTGGAGATATAGCTGGGCAGGGGAGCAGATCAAGCCCAGAACTCTTCCCTCTGGATGTCATGTTATGTGCACGATGAGTGTTCTTATTGCTCCAACCACTTTATCTACAACGTGTCCTGGGCCTATTAATATTATTAGTACTAGTACTACTAATATTACTATTATCAACACCATCATCATCACTACTGTATTAAGAAGTAGCCTCAAAGCCCTCTTAGGAGCAAGGCACTGAAGCAGACGCTTGTGTGCGTGACAGAGGGTGGTGCCTTTTCAACCGGGTCCCAAGCCAGGTGGGGGTATTGCTAACCCAGGGATGGAATCTAGGCGGGCTGTCTCAGCATTCCTGAATGAAAACCTAAATGCAGAATTTTGAGGGTTTTGTCTAAAGTTTTTATCTAAGCAGCCTAATTGAGAGAGGAAGCCAGCTTGGAGACATGCAGACAGACAGACAGAGTTTCTGCTTATAAAATCCTAACTGTTGATGGGGGGTGATACCGAGTCCAAAGCAATTTGAGAAACAGGAGAAGGGCAGGGATGATGGAATTCCTGCTAAGTCTCATCTTAAAGGATTTTGCACTGGACTGTAAGAAATACACCCCCTGCCCCGTGTAATCCCAAGTGTAAGAATATTTATTTCTGTATCAAAATCAGCATGCCTACAAACCCCTGAACAGACCCCAGAATTGGTTTGTGGGGAAGTAGAAAGCACTCCTTTTTGCACAACAAAAGCATGGGTAGGAAGAGAGGTTGGCCTTGTCCCTCCTTAGTAAAGTGACCTTGACTTTGTATTCTACTGTTTCAGGCTCAGAATCACACCATCTTTTGAGTGTGCCTGCTGGTATTCTGATTAATATTATAAAATGACAGGCTCTCCAGAAAAATAAAACATATTTTAAAAAAAAGGTTTCAAGAGAGCCTGTCCCTCTGATATTTAAAGTTAATTAACTTTTTCTAGAACTCTTTGTGAGCCAGGCCAGTAACAATTAGGGAATGAGAGATTTGAATAAGATGAAGCCAATTGTTGATTCCTGTTCAGACCTTCCAAATATTTCAGGCATTTCTCAGAGATTGCATTTTTTTTTTTTAATTCTGAGAGTTGATTTTTAAGGGAATGTTTTAAACATTGATTCTCACGTTATCATTCTCCTAATGCAGTCTGCCAGGATGTTCCATTCAGCTGCCGCAATCTGCTCATCCCTGTTTTATAAAGGGAAACTATTCTCAAATGAAATGCTCTCTGTTTCTTTCTCTCTTTTCGGCACCAATATATTTCACAAAGGAATAAAGGTGTCAAATTTCAGGGTTTTTTTTTTTTAATTTAAAAATATGAGCATTTCCTAAGACTTGTCTTTAGATGACCAATCTCAAGGTTTTCATTTGTCTATTTCCTACTCTTTCTTGGGTATCACTGAGCCTCAGCACTTACTGTTTATTAATTTATTTAACTACATGGAGCACTTACTCTGTGCCGAGTGGTAAGTGTTGTGCTAAACATAGGGGTCAGAGATCTACAAAAGGTGTGTTCCTTTTTTCTCATGGAACTCACAATTAAGTGGGGACATATTTATTTTGTGTATTCTTTTCAGAAAACTAGTTCCGTGAGCAACAACTCCAAAGGAGCAATTTAACACCAGAGCACGCAAAAGCATGAGCTCTCACCAAGCGAGCACCGAGACTGAACGAAAGGGGCTTTTGAAACATATTTGAGTTTGAACCCATCTGTCACTTACTAGCCATGTGCTCACAGTCACATATATTTAATTTCTTAGGGCCCAGGATTTTGCAACGATGACTTAGCCACCTTGCTGTCTTGCAGGGGACAAGGAAGACGTCATATAGCAATGACCATGTTAGGTGATCAGTACATGTTAGTGGTCTTTTCTCCTCCCTCCTTCTCCAAGAACTCTAAGCCTATCTTTACATCCTACTTTATCCTCCTCTTCATGTTACTTATTTTAACTGTCAGTACAATTTTATCCTGCTATTGATAAATATTTTCAAAATATTGACATTTACCAAATTAAAGTGGAAAGGCAAGACATATTATTGGAACATTTAAACAATTTGATAGAGTTTGAATCACTGTCAAAATGCATTCATATGATTAAAAGGATTATATGATGCAGTGCTTTTTACGCCATTAAGAAGCGTTTGATACAGTTTGGAACCAAGTGTATGCACAGGAAGTTTTTCTATCCATGAGAATATCTTCATTTATTCAATTGTCCATTCACCACACAATCATGGAAAGACTGTTCTGATTTATTTAACTAATATAGTAAACAGGACTTTCCTAGTCTAGATATCATTGACCAGTGCTCAAAGAGAGAGGAAGCAATTGTGAATTTCCCACATTCAAAAGGAAGTTACTAGATTTACCCTTGTTGGACTAAAGACACAAGAGCTTGCCCGACACAGCAGCCTCACCCTCTGCTCCAGCTAGTCGGAGTAAGGAGTGAGGAGAAGCTGGCGGAGGAGGAAGAGGCAACACATGCTGGCCTTGGCAGTGATACGGGGTTGTCCCTGGACTGGCGGATGCTGGAGGAAGTTGCTAAGCTCGAGCTGCTCCGGAGAGACAAAGACCGCCAGCGGCCAGCACTGTGTGGCTGGGGCCAGACTGCTGGGTGCAGGAGCTGCGATGGGGACAGGCAATGGAGGGGAGCGGGAGGTCACACCACTTGTGTCTAGGGAGCGTGCAGTGCTCACGTGGCACACGACTTCTGAAAAACTCACATATCTACCTCCAAGGAAAACCTCAGCACTTAAACATCAATCCTGAGAAGGGCCCCTGTAGTCATGTCACAGCAAAACAAATCAAGTAAGGCTTCTGTACATTTTCTGAAGTTCCCCCTCCCCCTTTCTCTGACCCTCGTGTGGCTGACCTCTGCAGCAGGAGGTAACTGCGCAAGGCAAGGACAGACCACGTTGTCTTCTACACTGCAGGCTCCCGAGCTGCAGGGCCGGCCTGACCTGGGAATGGGAAGAAGGTTTGAATCCGATAGCATGGACTTTTCTAAACTTTAAAGTAAGTCTTAATTACCAAATGAGATGCTTGTAACAGAAACAAGCCAAAAATTAACATAAAAGTGAACAGAAAGGGTGTTGCTTCAAAGCAGGTTTGAAGGCAGTAAGTGGAGAAAAAAATGAATGTCTTTTGTTATTGTACACAGCCAAGTTCAAGCCACTCAACACATTACATAGACATTCACTGAACTTGGATTATTTATCCCGTGGGGCCGGATCTGCAGATGCTACTGAACTGAGAAGATGGGCCTGAGTTCGAGGAAGACACTCGTGTTCCCAACTTGGTTACACATTCACTACCGGTACAGTCGGGGACAAATCTTTTAAAATCTCTGGCTCCAAGGCAACTTTTCTGAAAAGAGAATCAGACCTGGTATTATTTTCCTTATCCTATACTTCAGCCTAGAATTGATCTTGCAAGAGTTGAGTAATCAGAGCCTACTTAATTAGAGATGCTTATTATTAAAGGGATGAAAAGAGGAAAACCTACCGCGTCTCCCCGCTACTCCCATTCACATTACTCACGGGGCCGCAGATGCCCACTGAGGGCGCTCTGGGGCCACTTGCTGAGATCTGTTGTTCAAGGGACCCATTCCCTCCAACATAGTGGCCATAAACATACATCCATTAATACTCATTGATTTGCAAGTAAAGAATGCTGCAGGGAATACGGTGCACCCCAGAGGTGCTAGAAACCTGGGATGCCAACTCTTTGCATGATCTTACGCACGTGCCTCAGTCCACTCTGAACTCTTTAGCATGAGGGCTCAGGGAACACCGACTGCATACTGTATCTTTAGCTCCAGAAGCAACCAATCTAGATTAGCGGTAATGTATTTTTCTATGGTTTGCCAATATTATTTATAAAGGAGTAAAATGCAGGATAAAATATATATCTAGTAATAAAATAAAACACAGAGAAAAATGATTTTTGATTTTTTTTTATCATGAACGTAGTAAGTACTATGTGCAAAATGAAAAAATATATACCTGGCCCTTTGCAAGCCTGATTTCACTTCACCGGTATTGTCCCCAGGAAGAAGACTCTAAAATGTAGTGTCCTTGGGTAACTTTCCCCAGATCACACAGCTGGTCGGTGATAAGGTTGGATTCCATGCCGACTGGAGTTGAACCCAAAGGAAATGCTCTTAACCACCGGGCATATCCCTCATGTTTGGGTGGAGCTTGCGGGGAGGCCTCTTCAGTTAAACCTGGGAATGACGCCCTGACTTTTTTTCTCAGAACAGTTTGACCTCAATTGACACACATTCACTGGACGCCTGCTGTTGTGACCATTCGCTGTCCCTTACCATCCATTTCCTTAGTGAGAAAAAGAGCCGGAACTCCACTTTGTCAACCGAAATGTTTGGGCTCCTGGTTATCAGAGTTACAGATCGTTTTTGTTGGGGCAATTGCCAAAAAGATGGAAGTGGGAGTCATCCATAGAAAAGAGAAGCAGAATGGATGACAGAAAAAAGGTGATTTGCAATGAGGTCTAGAGAGAGAGCAAGGAAGGAAGGAGGAAGTCGAGGTGGAGGCAGCTGCACCTGGCACCGCGGGGCTGGGCTCCCGGGAGCTGGGAACCCACGGAAGCTGACGGCTGGTGCTCCAACATGAGTTTATGTGGAGAAAGGTAGTAAAATCTAGGAAAAAAGTGAAAAATACTAACAAGGCTTTTCCTATCTCACAAGTCTGTGAAACTTGGCTTGTTGGAAACCATGGCACGACTCAGGAGGCAAAAGGAAAAACATTCTTAGATATAAGACCAGAAATTCATTGAGCACTTTGATGGAGGCCCAGATAAAGGTAAAATAAATGATCTCTGGTCTGTTCATGATCCGCAGCTAAGCCACATGAACAGCAGCCATCTTAAGGATACCACAAAAAAGACTGTCTGGGGAGAAATGATGATAAAAGGAAATTAATTGGCAAAACACGTTATTTCTCATCTAGGATGCTTAGTATGACATTAGTATTGATTTGTTTGTTGCAGGTAGATTTAATATTTTATTTTTCTATTGTGGTAAAATATACATAAAACTTACCATTTTAATCATTTTAAGTGCACAGTTTATTGCCATTACTGTCGTGCAGCTATAACCACCACCACCATCCCTATCTAGAATTTTTCATCTTCCAAACTGAAATTCTCTGCCCATTAAACAATCACTCCCCATTCCCCTCCCTTCTGCCCCTGGCAACCTCAGTCTTACTTCCTGTCCTTGTGAATCTGACTATTCTATGTACCCCACATAAGTGGAATCACACAATATTTATCCTTTTGTGTGTAGCCTGTTTTACTTTCTGTAATGTCTTCAAGGTTTGTCTGTGTTGTAGCAAGTATCAAAATTTCATTCCTTTTAAAGGCTGATAATATATCCCTTTGTGTGTACATATCACCTCTTCTTTATTCATTTGTCTGTTGATGGGCATTTGGGTTGTCACCATCTTTTGGCTGTTGTGAACAGCATTGCTGTGAGTATTGGTGCGTGAAGGTCTGCTTGTGTCCCCACCTTCAATCCTGTTGTCTATATACCCAGAGGAGGAATTGCTGGATCGTACGGTAAGTCTATGTTCAAGCTTTTGAGGAAACACCATACTCCTTTTCACAGAACATGAACCATTTTACATTCCCACCAACGATGTGCACGGGTTAATATTTTATTCTGTTGGGTGCAAGAACATTTATTTTCTAAGGGTTTGCACACCTTTGCACTCCCCGTCCCCATTACATTTCACCACACATTCTGTTCTAGCCCTTAAACCTGGAATTCACCAGGGCAGGTCGCACGGTGAGTGGGTCGGGCATTCTAAAATGGAGTTTCTGTGGGAGGACAGAAACAGAGTACCTACAATTTTTTGTACATTTTTCCCAAATAGTATTTCATTTCCCCTCCCAGTGCTGTGAAACATCCTTATGACTGATCCGCATTTTGCAGGTGAGTCACCTGGGACTGCTCTGCTTATGCGACTTGCAGCGTGTTACAGGGAAGCTTGAGGTTTGGAGCCGAATGGGTCCATCCAGCTGTGCCACGCTCACCTGACCCTTGGCAAAACTGTGACAGTTTGCTAAGGTAAGTATCTGTCTGTCCTCTCCAGTGGGGTCCGAGTTTGAGCCAACCTGATCAGCCGGCAGGCTTCCCTTCTGCCTGGCGCGGACGGTCTCTATTTGCTGTACGTGCAGCCATTTGTATTCACTCATTAAAAATTTAGTTTCTTTATGAAATAATTGTCCATTTCTCCTGAAAAAGAAAAGGCCAACTGCTAGTGCAGATGATGAAAATGAAGAAAAAGTGATTCAAGCGAAGGCTCTTGGGGTTCTTCGCCAGAATGTAAAAGTGAGTAAATTAAAGAGAGAAACGCATTCAGCAGTGGCTCAGATCTGAGGAATGAACAAGTTCACCGATTTCTCCCTACAGAAATGAGAAAAAGACATTTGAGAAACTGTTGTAACTGATCCAGCCAGTGAAAAAATTGCTCATCAAGTGCGAGATCAGACTTCAGGGAAAGCTGAAAAGGGGGTTAATGTGCGGAGTGAGAACGTGCGCAGGAAACACACGGCTCAGGGTGGAAGAGGCTCGGCAGGGAGCCCAGATCCTGCACAGACGTTGCCTCGAACAACAGATGGGGAAGACTCCAGAGCGTCTCCTCCAGCAACCTTTGCAGTGAGCATGGTTGAAAACTTGAAGAAGCATTTTTTCTTGGAGGATGCGAAGCCACCAGGAGAAATGGCACTAGCGAACCCCTGTGTCGGCGGCCGGTTTTCCTCCACACTCGGAAGGTAACTGCCGGGGAGCGTGGTAGACAGAGCAGGAGTCAGACACTGGTTTACAACCTCTCTCGGGAAAGTGTCTTATGGACACAGGAACCCAGGAAGAAAGTAAATACCAAGATTCAAGGCAGGCAAGGACAGAGTCTTCCAGATTTCAGGAGGGCTTTAGGTTGAGTCAGGTTTGCCCAGCTATTCCTCAAATTCCCAGGCACTTAGGAGCAAAAATGAGAACCTCATGCCCATATAATAACAACATAGGAAAAACAATGTTGGGCACATTTCATTTTGCACAAGACAACGATTTTGTCAAATAGGAATTCGGGTCTCCAAAGATCTCAAGACCCTTGTCTCTTGCTGTGGACAGCGACAGGGAGACCAGACCCACACTGGTGAGGGACAGTGGGCCAGGCTTCAGACACAGACCAACTGGACTCTAAAGTCCAGGCTCTTGCCATCTTCTCTGCCAACTTTCGGGAGCTGGGTCGGTCAAACTTACTTTCCAGAAACTGGAAACCGGGGCCAAGGTGTGGATGGGGGTGGAGTCCTCCATCACCCTCAGCCCATCCCCTCCCGCACCACGGCTGGGGAGCGGCCGGGAGTCGCGAAACGCTACACCCATCCAGGCACATCGTGTGTAGGACAGCCAACTCCCATAATGCGATAAACTCCATTTTGATTTTATATGTTTTAAAGATATTTTTTCTATCAATACTGTTCACAATTTAATTACAATAATTAGCATAGTTTTCCAATATTATTTTTGCATTTGATTATATGCCTAAAAATGTTGCAGCTGTGTTTACCTATATGCCTTTTGTCTTAGGCCTCATTTAAAATGAGAAGTAAATATCATTTTTATATATAGCTTTCCACTTGCTTTGTGAACTATTCTCATAATACCCCAATTTAGCCACAAACATCCTCTGGTGTGCTCAGATCTCTCCAATTAGGGCAAGAGGGGACAGAAATCGGGGGACAGCAGCTTCCTGGCCCTAGCAAGCGACGTTTCCAAGTGGTAGGGAAATAAATATATTTTTCTTCATAAAAACAATGTAGATAATTTGTAGTCATATTTGGCTACCCATAGCTTTGTAGGCAAAATGGAACAAAACAAAATCCTTTTTGGCTATTCTACCTCAGAGGAGGGAAAAGAAAACAAGTTGCTGACCATAAGCCAATTTCATCTTGACTGTTCAAAAAAAAAAAAAAGAAAGAAAGAAAAAGAAAAAAGCCTTTTAAAGACCACACGGCACAATTAAATAGCAGATCAGAGCAGGAAGCTGCTTCTCATTTTAGAGTCTGGGCTGGTGGCTGGTGACACAGCAGGGAGGAAGCAAGGTCACACGTGTCAACCCACCTTCACCAAAGTCCTTCCTAGACTACAGGAAGACAGAATCTGGGGTCCTGCTGGCACAGGGGGCAAGAGGATAGTTCAAACACACACAGGGAAGTTGGAGCACATGAATCGCCGACTGGGATTGATGATTCCAGTGAAGGCTGAAGAGGCTGCTGTAGTATAAATGCATAAAAGTCCATCATAAACTTGTGAGACAAACCTAAATAATCCATCTGCCCGCAAGTCTGGGCATCAGAGTGTTTCGTTCTTAATCTAGTTGAGTGTTTCAAAAGTGCAGTGTGCTTACCATGGCAGTCTCAGGATGGCTTTCATTAGAAATGTGACGTGAGAGACAGAGGAGCTGGGGCTGCGCTGGGCTGGGGCTGGGGAGTAAGGATGGAGAGTCGTGAAGGGCAGGACGGGGGAGCGGCGGGCAGTGGCCTCACAGGTAGCCTTCCTGTCTCCAGGCTTCTGATGGTGACATTCAACAGCAGCTGCCTGTGGGTGCATGTGTGCACACGCAAAGACACACACCCCTGGCCTCACAGGCACCTGAACCAGTGCCAGGAATCCCTTGCTCTGCAAATGCCACAGGGCCTGGCACCGAGTTGGGTCCCATCCCCAACTGTAGACCCCTTAGTGGGGACAGGAGACTGGTTGTTCTAAGGACATCAGGGTTTAGCCGCAGCCTCTAATGCCAATGCAGAAGTTGAGAGGACATATCTGGAATTCAACATTCGGAGGTTCCAACAGCTTCCTAGTGCTGTGATCCTAGGCAGGGCATTTCACCTCCTGGAACCTCAAATTCTTAACTGTGTAATGGGAACCCCAGTCATTTAAAGTAGTATGGGAATTAAATGAGATGATGTGTGCAGACTGTTTAACAGATTCTTCGGAGCAAGTAATTGTTATAATTGTTTATCAGATAAATGTACCCAGCCCCTGGGAGTGAGTCCTCTGATGAAATTCACCCTTTCGGTCAAATATCTAAAACACCACTGCTGGTCAACTTGGTTATAAACTCAAATAAGGTAGCTGAAAACTATTTGGAACATCATGAAAAGACAGTGGAGACTTAATACGTGGTATTCATGGGTATTTCCCCAAGTCAGATGGCAACAGCGAGTGCGTCTAAGATTAGACACTTCTATTCCCAACCTTTTGGGATACTGCCATGCAAACACGTAAGCAGACATACTCAGTAGTAGACCTGATTCTGTAGCCTGTTGCAGAAGTCTTCCTGAAGTCAAATTTATCAGACAACTGAGTTCTTTTAGAATAACAATTAAACCTCAGTATTTAACAGTGCCAGAGAAGAAATTTCACCCTTTCTAACCAAGGTGAGTAAGATAACTTGGTGCTGATCAGCTAAAACTAAAGAAATAAAATTGTCTTATTGACATAGGCTCCGCAAGTGTATAGCTGTGTGTATGCTTTATCTGGCTGATCAAAAACTTCTCCCTCCTCATTGGGAAACTTTCAGGTGTTCATTTAAAAATGTTTAGACTTATTATGCTTGCTTTATATAATGTATTATAATATTTAGTTGCATAATTTTCATTTAAATTGAATAATTTTTTTTGCATTAGCATCATAGTTGTCTTTCATTTGTGCAATGGCATAAACTTTTACAAATAAATTTATTTGAGAAAAAAGTGAGTGAATTTAAAGAAAAATACTATGTAAATATTAGTATGAAGAAATATTGCAAAATTGAGAAGTGTTACAATAACGACTAGAGTTTGGCAACATTAAGCAAGGATATACACATATGATTGATTCAATTATTTTCAATTCATTTAATTGCTCTACATACAAATTTTTATTTGATATTTTAACTAACACAGTCTTATTTTAATAAATTCAAGAATAAATATAACATAGGATTTATGTAGCATCATTGACTCCCCAGAGGTAACAATGATAACTATTATATGTATTCTTTCTATGGAAAAGGAATTGTTCTATGCTTAGTACCTGCAACTGGCATGTTTCATCTTTATTATATCTGAGACATTCTTCCATGTCAGTAAACCTGTCTTATTCATTTATCTTTAAATTACCTACATAGTATTATTTAATATGGAGACAATATAATTTATTATTCCTTTTGGATGACATTATACTTCTAATTGGGGGACTATTATGAATAATGTTACAAAGAACACTATTAAAATATTCATGCATGTGAGTAAATATTTCTTTGGTAGAGGTTCCTTGAGATGGAATTGGTGAGTCAAAGTAGTTTTTTAACTGATAGGTACAATTAAAATGTTCTCAAAAATCCTTTTCTACAGGAGAGCTGGGGAGGAGGACACCAACAGCACTGATTGCACAAAGGGTTGTGTGCACAGACTGCTGTTTCCCACTCTAGGAGTTTGTGATTCAGGGGTCTGGAGGAGGGGCCTGATGATTTGTGCTTCTGACTAGCGATCGCTGCTGGTTCAGGGACCACACTTTGAGAAATGCTGTACTATACTTCTCCGTGCTTTTATGCTTTAGGAATTCTAGAACAATTCTGAGTAGTTTCTGTGATAGTGAGCATCCTTTCTTGTCTCTGCCTTAGTGGGAATGTCTCCAGTGATTCGCCCTTCATACGGTGCCGACTGTGGTTTACTGGAGGTTCATTTCATCAGGTTAAGAAAATTCCCTTCTGCTTCCAGCTAACGCGCTTACCAGGAAGAGATGCTGAATTTCATCAGAGTGTTTTTCCAGTAACTCTTTTGATAATCGCATGTTTCTTTTTCCTATTTATTCAGATTACTAGATACTGAAACTTATTTGAAGTCCTTCCTTCTCTTTCTTTCTTTCTTGCTATTTTTTCCTCTCTTGGTTTCAAAATTACACCAGTTTGGTACAGTAAGGTGGGAATTAGCCCACCATTCCCTATACCATGGAATATTTTACATAACATAAGAATGACCAGCTTCTTGAATATTTGACAGAATTTACCGTGTAAAACACTGTGGGTTTGTGTCTCTTCTGAGGTACATGTACTACTAGGAATGAATGTTTGTGTTCCTCCAAATTTCATAGGTTGAAATCCTAATTCCAAAGTGATGGTGTTAGGAGGTGGGGCCTTTTGGAGGTGATTAGGTCATAAGGCTGGAGCCTCAGGAATAGGATTAGTGTCCTCATCGAAGAGGCTCCGAGGAGCTTGTTCACTTCTTCCACCACGTAAGGACACAGCTAGAAGGTGCAATCTGTGAACAAGGAAGTGGGCCCTCGCCAGACACCACACCTGCCAGCACCTTGATCTTGGACTTCCAGCCTCCAGACTGTGAGAAGTAAATTTTCTGTTATCTATAATCCACCCAGTTCCTGATATTTTGTTATAGCAGTCAGAATGGATGAAGAAAGATGCTGTGGTATTTAGAATTATTTCTGTATGTTTTTAATACACTGTTTCTTTTAGAATGATTTTAATTTACAGAAACTTTTCAAAGATGATATAGAGAGTTTCCAGCTTCCTCTCATGTTAACATAACCATGGTCCATGTGTCAAAACTAAGAAATTAACATTGGTACGATACTGCTGACTAAACTACAAACTTCATTTGCATTCCTCCAACTTTTTCACAAATATCCTATTTCTGTGTTGGGTTCCAGTCTAGGGACCACATGGTCTGTAGTCATCGTGTCTCCTTTTCTTTCCTGGTCTATGATCGTTTCTCATCCTTTTCTTACATTGCATAACCTTGAAGCCTTTGAGGAATACCGGTCAGATATTTCATAGACTCTCACTGAATTTGGGTTTGTCTGATGTTTTCTCATGATTAGACCGGGTGTATGGGTTTGGGGTAAGAACTGTACAAACATGACATGTTTTGCTCATCTCATTTTAAACAGGAGATATGTGAAGCCAACATGGCAATACTGGTGATGTTTATCTTGATTACTTGGTTAGGCAGCATCTTTCAGGTTTCTCCACAGAGAGTTTCTGTTGTTGTTGTTATTTTTGTTTTTACTGCTGTTCTTTCTATACTCAATTCTTTGGAAGCAAGGCATTAAGTCTAGGCCACATTCAAGGAGAGGAAAATTAGGAAAATTAAATGTACCTTCTTTGAGGGGGGATATCAACTTTTTCAAAATCCTTTTGTAAAGAAGACTTATCTTTTGTGTTCCATTCATAATGTATTTATTTATTTTTATTAACGTGAACCCATGAATACTTGTTTTATTGAAATAATCCAATATTATTATTTATTTTGTTATTCAAACTATTTAGCTTTGGCTTTTTGGGGGCTCTGACTTTTTCAGGTTGACTTCTGTGACCTTTTGACCTTTTCCATATATCATTATTATTTTTTAGCACTTTCTTACTTTTGCCACTACAAGATGCTCCAGGCTTAGTTTATATTTTCCTTACCCCATCCTTAGGGTCAACCTTTTTCTATGGAGCTGTGGATCCTTTTATTGGAGAACGGTATTTAGAAGCCAAGATCTGGGCACTAGGTGTGCTTATTATTATTGGGGTATCTCTGCCACTAGGGCCTCTCAGTGGACAGAGCTGGCAAATGTATGTGTGTGACTCAACCTACATGTAGTAACATATCTATAATAAGGTCTGTAATTTTTTACTATAATTTTATAACCTCTTCTTTGGTAAATATTTGCAATTCGTATTTCACTGAGTGGTTATGTATTTAACTAGATTTTGAATTCTTTGTAATAATTCATAAAGTGTAAAATTGTGATTTTAATAAAGCTTTTCCAAATCTGGATTTATATACCCTCTCTGGAATATAAATTATTAATCAGGGTCTTTTTTCCTCATATATTCATTGGACTTACCAAAGGTTTATGAATTTAATTTAATAGTTTCAAATATTTTCATTTTATTGATGAAGCCTACTCTTTGTTTTTTTATATTCATTTTTTTATCCTGCTACCTTGCTAAAATAACCATTAATTTTATTAGTTGTAGTATTCCATAGGATTTTTTACATAAATAATTGTGCAATCTAAAAAAAAAAGAGAGAGAACGTTTACTTCTTTTTGTTTAAATTTTATGATTTTTGTTTCTTTTTCTTATTTTATTGCATTGGCTGGCACCTCCAGTATAACATTTGAAAAAAAAGTAATGAGAGTAAACATCTTGGTCTTGATTGCAACATATTGATTATTTTTTAAATATCATACCAAATTTTTTAAGTATCGTACCAAATTCCTGCTCCAGGAATAAATCCCACTTGGTCATCATGTAGTTATATACATATGTGTGTGTGCGTGCATGTGTGTGTGTATTTGCCAATATTTTGCTTCAGATCTTTGAGTGTATGGTTGTAATGGGTATTTTTTTTTTTATAATTTTCTTTTTTTGTAACAGCACTGTCAGGTTTGGGTATCACACTTACTTGTCTTATTAATTTATTATTTCTGTGGCCTGGACTCTAGAGCACTACTTGGCCTGACTTCAGAACTGAATATACTTTTTGTCATGTGCCTGCCCAGATGCATTCCAGATGGAGCAAGTGGAAAAGTCTTGATGTGGGGACAGGCCTGGTGTGTTGGAGGGACAGAGAGAAGGACAGTGCATCGGAGCAGAGTGGTCCCAGTGACCACAGTGGGCATGTGTGAGGTGAGGACAGGCAGCAGCGTGGCAGTCACACAGACCTGGCAGTCAGGCTGAGCTGGGTGGAGTTTATTCCGATCGGAAGCCATCAGAGGGCTTTAAGCAAGGACGTGAGCTGAGCTCCTCCTTAGATGTTTAGAAAGATCATTCTGGCTACTGTAGAGAATGAAGGAAGGGGAATTCCAGGATTGGAATCAGAGAAACCAGTTAGTAGCCGCAACAGTAGCCCGGGTGGGAGACAGAAGCGTGGCATGGTCTAGATTGAGTTCAGTGAATACAAAGGCGGACACAATTGTGATGTATTTTGGAAGCAGAACCAATGAAATAAAATGATGACTTCACCTGGGGTGTAGGGAATAATAAAGAATTAAAAATGACACGTGAGTTGTTAGTCTGAGCAACTACACCGATGGTGGTACTATTTATTTCAATGTGGAAAACTGAGGAGGAAAAACGTTTGGTGGTCATGAAAGGTAGAAATTAGGAGTTGTGTTCTGAAAAAAGTTTTAAGACCTAATAGACACTCAGGTGCATAGAGCATGTCAAGTAGGTGATTATATGCCCAGACCTGGAGTGTAATTTTGAGTTACTCAGAAAGATAATACTAATTACTAGACTTGCCCTTGTACTCCTCAAGTCTTATCAAAATTGTTCTTGAAATTCATTTTGGAAGATGCCCTGCTTGAGACTGACATATCATCTATAACTAGTCTAGCACTAGTATTTTCTTCCAGTGTTGGAATCTTTAACTGTTTTTTAGCTGTTTCTTTGACAAGAGTCACACTGGCTTGTCCTTAGCAATCGTGTTGAAAGAAAAATACATTTTAAGACACATCTAGCTTGACAGTCTAATAGATCTCTGAAACTAAACATTTCCCACACAGAACTCATGATTTCTTTCTGAAAACTCTATCAAATTTGTCTCTATGCAATGACTTCCGTATTAGCACATGGTACGTCTATCAGCCAATCCTGGTGCCAAATAATCTAAGAATAACGGTCTCTATGAGAGGTTCACAAAATGGTTAGATTGAAAGAGTGAATGAGTTTATTTCCTGTCCCATTTATTTTAGCCATAAACAGGCAGGTGTGGTGTCTGGCCTCCAAAGGGGCTCGTAGTGACAGCCACCTCGGTCATCCATACCATTGTGTCCTCCTTTGCCATGCTGTGCCAGGGTTGGTCTGTGTGACTAGATAGAATACGGTAGAACTAACAGTGTGTCACGTGCAACATTAGCCATGAAAGACCTGAGCTTCCATCTGGGTTCCGTCTCTTAGATCACCTGCTCTGAGGGCAGCCAGCCGCCATGTCTTGAGGACACTCAGGTGGCTTCCTTAAGGGGTGACCCATGTGAAGAGGAACTGAGGCGCCCCTCCCAGCCAGTAGCCAGGAAGGAGCAGAGGGCTGCAGCCGGGCTGCGTGCGCCATCTCAGAGGAGGGCACCCCAGCCCTTCCCAGGATCTCGGTGATGCAGATCTGCCCAATGGCTTGACTGCAACCTCGAGGGAGACCCTGAGCGGGGGCCACGCAGCTAAGCCACTCACAGGTTTTTGCTGCTCAGAAACTGTGTGAGATTGTAAACGTTTGCTGTTTTAAGCCACTAAGTTTTGGAGTAATTTGCCATGCAGTGATACCTAACTAATAGAGCAAGGAAGTATGCCTGCTCTACCTGACAACCACAGAAGTGGTTTTCTCTGGCTCCAACTGTCCCTCTCCTTCCTCCTCCCCCTCTTCCACCCCCACCCCACCCCTACCCCTTCCCATGCCCTCCCTCTCCTTGTTGTTGAATTCCCAGCATTTCCACTGATGCCGCTGCTTGACTGTAACAGCGCCTCTCTCTACGTGCATCCTAGGTAAGCATTTCACTTAGCTGTAGCTGAAGGACGCCACGAAGTGGGCTGGAAAGCAGAGCAGGTGTCACGTTTACCCACCTGGTTCAATGCCTGGGCCTCTTTGTACCCCGTCAATGGAAGGGAGAAAGACAAACGTGCTCCATTAACTTTTAAAATTAAAAACCTTATGGGTTCCTTGAAGTTTTTGGTAATTTCTGAAAATTAGCCCTTTACTTCCAAAAGAAGATATAGTGTACTCCAGTTGGAAAAGACATTGGACATTGCTGAATTGATCTTGTTCATTTTTTTTTTTCAGAGGGAAACCCTGATGTCCAGAATGAGGGAATCGCTGACCAACACTCCTTCACAGATTGAGTGAGACCTGGATGAGGACCCCGGTGTGCCCACGCCATGCCTGCCACTGCCCCACCCTGTGTGGTGGCTTCTGTGGGAAAGAGCAGCTGTCGTGCATGCCAGAGCTGATGCTCATAGCGCTCACCGTGTGCTGGCACCTTCCTAAATCTGTTATATTCACGAATTCACTCACTTCGCTCAGAACCCTATTAGGTAAGTACTGTTATTCCCATTTTGCACACAAGGAAATGAGACCGAAAGAGGTTAAGCTTGCCAGAGTTTGCTCTTAGTAATTGGTAAATCTGGGATTTGAATAGAGGCAATCTGATCCCAGAGTCTGTCTGCCTGTCTGTACGGTGTTATCTATGTACTTTCAGAGAACTGCTTTGCCTTCTCAACACTCTTACTCAGCAATATGTTACATACTGCGTTCTCAAATACTCCCCAGCAGCAAAGCCTGGGTCTAAGGGCAGTCTCTCTTTTCATCATTAATACCACTGTATTATTGGAAAGTGCACACTGCCAAATTTTGCCTCCAACTTTTTTCCCAGCTAGAGACATTTACACGTTTCTTTATTGCAGGAAAAATAGTAAATGTTGCAGAAATACTATAAAATATCTTGTGAGGATTATTTTTAACTTCTTTTGTAGAGATGGGAATAGCTCCCGTTTTCTGGTTCTTTTGAGGAGCGTGTCTTGAGGTGTGGGGAAATGCTTGGGGAGCCAGATTAAAGCCAATTATAAGTCACCTCTCAGGGCTGGTTCGAAGCCCAAATCTGGATGCAATTGCATTAATACGCCTTCATCTCCACTCATAATTCTGCACTCGCCCATCAAAACGCATTTTGGATAGCGAGCGCTAATTACAGTACGGTGCTAATGGCCTTAAAAGAGGCTAAAATGACGTAAGGAAACTTGCTTTACTTTAAACTCAGGTCCAGGGGGCTGTAAGGCTAGTCTATAAATTCACCAGCCATCTGGCCAAGGTGATCATTTTATTTTTACCTTCAGTTTCTTTGTTTTCCATTTAGTAATGAGCATGGAGATGGCTTTTGAATATTGACTGAAGAACTGTCTACTGTGTAGTCCAAGGAGAATAAGGATGGTTTCACATTTGCCTGAAGAACAGGAGTTAGTAGAAAGAGGCAACTCTGCTTAACTTCTTTTTTTAAAATTTCAGGAAATTATGGGAGTACAAATATCTTGGTTACATTTTATATCTTTGCCTCTCCCTAGCAAGGGTTAGAGGCATGCCCTTAACTTCTAAACACACAGGAAGGATTAGGCTCTTGCAGAGAACGTGGTGTCGATCCAGGCTGCCAGCCTGCTATTTGGACTCCTGGGGACCCAAGATACTGATGCTCCGAATTTGCCTTTGGAAGAAAGCTCAGCTTGAGTGGGGCTTCTCTTACTGAATGAATGCTTAAGAAGTATATCTCTGGGCCAGGCTCTGCGCAAGGCACCAGGAAACAACTTGGTTCCTATGTCCTCAGCAAGCTCACAGGCCGATACTCAGCAGGGCCTGGGCACTTCCATCAGATCTTCTAAGACATTTGCTAAAGGCAGGAATAGCAGCTGCATTTAATATGCATATATTAATAACGTAAGCAGTTTGCAAACCTGTGGGAGAATGAGCAAATGCAACAAAGTCAAACATAACAAGAACTTGATTGTCTACACGGGTATGGAAGTAAAGCTGGTGAATTCCGTCTCCACACACACCCGAGGTATTGGGCACTATGTGGTGGAGGTATGCGTGGTACTGTGGTACCGTGGGGAGTTAGAGAGGGGGTGTAGCTGGACGCGGGAGGGCTTGACACAGGCGTGCTGGAACACAGCCGGTGGTGCCTGTGCAGCGGGGGCTGCGGAGCGGAGGCAGGAGGATGGTCTCTACTGGGGAAGTCGGAGAAGGATCCGCACCAGGCTGAACAGGTGCCCTGAGGAGCCCTCACCCATGAGCAGGATTTCGGGCAGGATTACCAAGCAGCTAGGGAGCCTTTTTTTTTTTTTTTTAAATATTGACTCTGTTCCTTTGATATGAAGGTAGAGATATCATCTCTCAAACACATCTGCTTAAAATTTTATGTTTATTTGTAAAATTGAAAATTTCTGCTATTCTAGTTTTTGATAGTCTTATATTTGAGTTTTTTTTTTGTTTTGACATTCTTAAATTATAATATTCTTGTGCCTGTATCTGTGTTATACCAAAATGTTATACCGAATGTTTCTTACTCATATATATGTTTACTACTTATATATATAAACATACATATAAAGCATATATATATAAACATACATATATACACATATAAAGTAATGAAAATACTGAAAATAACAGAAGCTGGTGTCACTTCTCCAGCTGTGTCCCTGAGCTCCTGGCCATGCCAGCCTGTAGCACCAGGCTTGGCAGAAAGCAGACTCATGATAAACACAGATGCACCACTATTAATATCTATCACTATTAATTGTTTAAATGCACGAGGTTGTAAGTTATACAAACTACGAGTATGCTTACTGTAAAACATTTTTAAAAATGAATAAAAGTAAACAATAAATAAAATTAGAAAGGAAAAGAAATACAAATTATCTTTAAGTCCATCAACCCAGGGATACTGCCGCTCATATTAGATGATCTTTTTGTAGGAATGTGTTTTTTTTCTTTTTTAAAAAACAACACACATTCAAAAAAAAAAACTGATTTCAAGTCATATTTAGATGGCTTCCAAGTCTGCTCTTATCATGTTACATTGTAACTCCTGAGTTTTAGAATAGTCTCGGGTTCACTAAATAACTGGCATCTTGAGAAAAACAAAGACTTGGTCTCTCAGGGACTCAAGATAAACTTTTTCAGAAGAAAAGACTTAAAGCCCACAGAGCCAGGAAGAGCCACATTAGATGCTGGATTCAGGGAAAGAATTTTCTTGTTAAATTAGAAGTGTTTTTTTCTGCTAAAAATGCTCTTCCTTCCCCACCTATCTGGGTTTTCCCTTTCCCTCTAGACTTAGCTTAAATTCTGCTATATTCTGAGAAAACTTAGCAGACAAGTCACATCCAGATCAAGTTCTGTCTCCCTTGGACCCATCCTAGCAGAGAGCTCAGCAGACCTCAATCTTTATTGGTGGGAAGGAGGAAGGTGCTGGAATTTACCAAGTGTCTCCTATAGCCAGATGATGTCCTTCCTGTTTGAAGCATGTTTGAGTTCCCCCAAAACACACATATTAAAACCCTGCCTCCCCAAGACGATGGTATTAGGAGGTAGGGTTTTGGGAGAGTAGTGGAAGGGTGGGGCCCTTATGAATGGGATTAGTGCCTTTACATAAAATAGGCCTCCCCTAGCACATGAGGATATAGTGAGCAGGTACCATCTCTGAGCCAGTAAACCCACTGTCACCAGAATGAATCTGCCAGTGCCCCAATCTTGGCTTCCTCAGCCCACAGCACTGTGAAAAATAAGTTTCTGCTGTGCGCCAGCCACCCAGTGCATGGGGTTTTGTTACAGCTGTGTGAGCAGGCTAAGACAATCCTAATGGTGTATGTGTGGAAAATACCTTAGAAATAAGAAAACTAAAATTATGTAATTATACCAGGAAGTGGCTAATTTTTTTTGTGACTTCTCTTTACTTGACAAATAAACAAATTCATGTATTCATATAAATTGGTTTCATTTTGGTTACCTCTTATATTATTGTTTTTCAATGGCGTCCTTGTACCAGTTCTTAACTTCTCCCGTCTCATGCCCTTGTACCAACATCATTGTGAATTCTTCCCCGAGAAGGTCCAAGTCTGATTCTTATTCGCAACTCCCAGAACAGATTGAAAGGAAATAACAGCCATTGTTGTCAGTGTCCAAGTTTAGGTGTTCGGGAGTTATAATTTAATATTGCACAAATATTTGGCCATTGAATTTCTGCCTTGCTGTCATCCTAGGAGTTTCTTCCTTTCCCGATATTCCCACCTCCTTGGTGTTGGTCAAACTGTCAGGCTGTGTGGAGGGGACAAAAGTGGGCTGGCTCCCGCAGGCTTTCTCAGTGCGGTGGAAGTCACCACAGTGTGTGTCTGCCCAGTGCCTGCGCTGCCCTTAGGTTTGGCGGCAGGGCTGGCTTCATAATTTGCACTGCCCAGTACAAAATAAAAATTTGGGCTCTTTGTTCAAAAAGCAGAAAGAGAGGACTTTAAAGATATTGAAATTTAAAGCTTCTTTCTCTCTTCCAGTGTCTCTATTTTAACTTGTTGTGGTGTTTTTATTTGTTCTTTGCTTGGTTTTATATTGATCTGTTTGTCCTTTTTGAGTATTTTAGGGTGTCTTTATAGTTTTATAAAATTTATACTTTGTCTAATTTTCCAAATTAGAAAAAGTGTGTCTTTTATCTTTTTTTAATACTGTATCCAGGATGGTTTTGTCATTATAAATATTTTATTTTTATATGGCCTACATTATCAATTCTTTCTTTATAGCATCTGTTTCTGCCCAAACTTAAAAAGGTCTTTCTCATTATTTTTAATAGATACTTGATATCATCAGATTTGCATCTTGAAAAGATTATTCTGCTTATGGTTCAAAAATTAGATGAAGGGGGAAGAACACTGAAATTGTGGGTGGCAATTAGAAGGTGGTTGCAGACATCTGTGCACGTTATATGATAATTGATATGATATCATAAGCCAAGCTTATGGTGACAGCAATGAAAGCGGAAAAAATGGATGGATGCAAGAAACATTTAGGATGCAAAATAGATAGGCAATAGATTGGATATGGAAGAGGAGACAGCTTTTTGTTTAAGCAAATGGATAGAAGAGGTCATTTACTGAGATAATATTTTTTTGTGGGGGACGGGGGGCATCAGGAATGTGGTCTAAGTATACATTAGCTGCGGGTGGTTTTGAGACTTCCTAAGGGAGCTACTGAGTACACATCTGCAGCTGGCTCCCAGAGGAGGGGTTCTGGTTGAATACAAAAACCGAGGAGTCATGAAATAGTCTCATGGTGTTTGAAGACAGGGGCACCGATGAGATCTCTAATGAAAACAACACAGAGTGTAAGGAGATGGGAGTCAGGGAGGGCCTTGAAGAGCTCCACCATTTCAGGGCTGGGAGCCACAGAGTGACTCTCCTGAAAGCACCCTGTGGTCACCAGCCCTCAAGGCCACCGGCCCACCGGGGTAAGA
Organism: Lepilemur ruficaudatus; assembly: GCA_963574885.1. Lineage (NCBI taxonomy): Eukaryota > Metazoa > Chordata > Mammalia > Primates > Lepilemuridae > Lepilemur > Lepilemur ruficaudatus. The sequence continues at coordinate 54,596 of CAUYRT010108353.1, forward strand.
GATGGGGTTAATCTTGAGCAGGAGGCGCTGCTTGCCTCGTCTGGCTGGGCTGGGCACAGACGGGCATCTCCACAGTGGAGAAACTATTGTCTACCAGAAAGCTCTGGGACACCCCATATTGTGCTTTGTAAGTTTTCTTTCTGCCTTTTTTTTTTTTTTTTTTTTTACCATTTCCACATTATGAGACAAGATTCAAGAAACAGATTTCTTTCACTATTCCCCAACATTGACACCAAGTGTTTTCTCTCCACATTGACTTGTTAGTGATGCAAAAAGATTTCTTCAAGAGAAATATACTTTGTTCTTTCCAGGCAAGATGGCAGAATAAATTAAAGAAACAGCATTTGTACCTCCAAATTGGGATATGAAAAACATGGGCAAAAGAGTTTTTCAGCATTTCTGCTTACATGCCTGTTACGGTCTGCCTTGTTATTAGTGTGGTGTCATGCAAAGAGCCTGGATTTTAAAAAACATATAGAACTTGGTTCAAAATGCAGCACTCTGTCTACTATAGCTGTGACTCTGGCCAAATGACTGAAACATTTTAAAACTCAGTTTTATCATCTACAAGGTGAGATAATTGTATTATTCCCAGTATTGAATGGAATAAGAACATGGAAAAGGGCTGAGTGGAGGGTCTGTCTCATAGGTAGGTTGTCTCTCTTTTTCTTTTTTTCCTTTTGTGTCTGGTTTATTTCAGTTAGTATTTTTTTTATTATTTCAGCATATTATGGGGGTACAAATGTTTAGGTTACGTGTGCTATCTTCCCCACCCCCCCCCACGGGAGTCAGAGCTTCAAGCGTGTCCATCCCCCAGATGGTGCGCATCGCACTCATTATGTGTGTATATACCCATCCCTTCCTCCCCCTCCCATCTGCCTGACACCCGATAAATGCTACTTCTATATGTCCACTTAGGTGTTGATCAATTGATACCAATTTGCTGGTGACTAGACGTGGTGCTTATTTTTCCATTCTTGGGATACTTCGCTTAATAGAATGGGCTCTAGCTCTATCCAGGAAAATACAAGAGGTGCTATATCACCAGTGTTTCTTATAGGTGACTAGTACTCCATGGTATACATATACCACATTTTATTAATCCACTCATGTATTGATGGGATTGCAAAGATGCAGTCTTTCTTCTTGTCCATCTACACTCCAGAGAGTGAGCAAGCTTGTTCGGTCTCCTGCAAATATGTTTCTTCTCTCCTCTTCTCACAAAACTGTGGAAATTCTTGGAATTTTACTCAAGCAACAAATGGTTTCTCAGGCAAAAAATTTAGTTTGTGTTTGAGTTACCTTTGTTACTGATTTCTGGATAGGTTGTAGTTGGCAAGTGAAATATTCAGAGAGATAAAAGAGACCAGGATCCGTGGTCTTGAATATCCATACATCCGGAGTAAGAAGAGAGTTAGTGAAAGCGTGGTGGAAAGGGGTTATGATAATTGGAGAAAAATGTAGCCCAATCTCAAGCCTGGAGTCTGGAACCAGGGCACACCATGGCATTACAGTCAACCCATTACTCTTCTGAGAAGATTAGACAATTTCTCATTGGCATCACCTAAGCCACCCCAAAGAGGGAGCTTGTGACATTTCTCTCCAAAGTCTCCCATCCAAGACCTAACCAGGTCCAACCCTGCTTAGCTTCCAAGATCAGACAACATTAGGTGCATTCGGGGTGGCATGGCCAGAGACCCAAAGTCTAATTAATGTACATTCCATTTCGAAGCACTCGGGCATGAGATCACATTCGATGCAAACATTTGAAGTTTGCCATATTTGAAGGCCAGGTCCTTTGCGCTGTGCCCCAATCTCTGGCTCTTACTTGCTGATGCAATGGCAGTGGGTTGTGCCAGACCTTCAAGTTCTCTGGCCCTGAGATTTCTCACTTTTAAAATGACAAAAGGACATGACCTTTGATCTCTAGGATCCCTGCCTCTCTGACAAGCTATGAAACCAAAGGCCTGGAGATGCTTACAACTTCACTGGGGCTGGAAGTGTAGTTACAGTCCCAGGCAGGACTCCATATCTCGTATTAGCCAATTTCACGTTTTTATTATTTGCATCTCATTGTGCAGCAAAGCATGTATCATTGGTTAATTAGTGCTGCCAGCACGGTACTCTGCTAAATGATTGTTTAGCCTAGTGTGGAATAAAATGCTACAATGACTAGTACAGTATCATTATGTAACAGAAAATTAAAAATCTGATAATTTGATTGGAAGTCTCAGGTGAGTTTTTTATATAAAAATGTTAACCTCAAGTAGCTATAAGCAGGTAAATGTTTTATTCATCCCACTGATACAAAATAAGTGCTTATGATATAAATTATGTATAATTAATACTCCTGGGATAAAAAAATGTATGCTAATAGGTTGTCAGTTAATTAAGGAAGGAATATGAGGTAAACAAAGGTGATTATAATTTATCTTGGGACCATAAACAGAAATCGTGCTTTAAATAATCTCTTTAAAAAAATGCATTATACAGCAAATCCTTCATTTCCATCCGGAGCAGCCGCCTAATGGTATGTAGCAACTGTTCAGTGGCGATGCGAGGCGAGGAAACAGCTTGCACTAGCAGACCAGTCTGTGGACCTACCAACAACCGGGGCTCGCAGAGATGCTCTTTTATGAGCAGTCCCGGTCTCTTTAGGAACATTTTCTGAAACATGGTTTTTTTTGGGAGCCAGAGGCTGCATTAAAATAGGGAAAATAAAGATACCAACTGATGAAAACTTGAAAAAGTATACATACACTAAATGGCAGTCTTGGGTTTTATAGCTAATTTCATCCTCTTCGAAACCGGCTGGCAGGTGCATGGTACTTGCCCCTCTATGTGGCTGGGTACAGTCACAGCAATGGCTCACGTGGATCAGGGAAAGGCACCATCTGAGAATTCCTGAGCTCTCTTGGTTACTCATTCATTCAACAAACATTTCTTGCCCCCTTACTCTGCTGAGCAGGGAGGACAGAAATATATCCCGGATGTTACTGTATTTCCTCTTCCCCCCTCTCAAGTGGTAGTCTTCACTGACCTGTGGGGTCTGGATACTCAGATGAAAATATCCAACAAGTAGCTGAAGACAGAAACTTCAGCTGGCGGGGAAAATAAAGGCTTAGGTTAGCTCAGTGCTGTGAGCAGGGGGCGAAGGGAAGTGGCCAGGGATAAAGAACATTCTGGTGCAGGAAGCAGCGGAGCCCCGGCCAGCAGGTCAGAAGAGCACTGGGACAAGGAGGTGCCAGAGAGCCCAGGTCATTGCAGCTTAGAGAGTCAGCCAGTGGGAAGGAAATTTCTCCAGTGGGTTGGGAAGTGATGTGGGCTTAGTGGAAGTCCCTGCAGCAAAGTCCAGAAGGGAGTCCAGACCTAGGGAAGGTCATGGCTACCTCTCCTGAGAGGCTGTGCATGGTGAAGCAGATTTGGGAGGTTTAGAGGCTAATTCAGGTTCAAGAGTGATACGTGAAAGAGGGACACACATTTTGGGGCTGGAGAGACATGGCTTTTTATAAACTGCCTGCTAGAGCCATTGAAGGAAGATGGGAGGACTGAGAGCTCAGAGCGAGGGATTGTCCTGGAGGAACCCAAGGCCGTCCTCTGCCTCTGAGGCAGAAGAGAGATGAGGATGATGAGGGTCTCTCTCAGGTATGTGGGCAGCGGGGCTGGGGATGGCCCACTGGCCTCAGAGTCCTCTGAAGTAGGAGCGCAAGATCACACGCTGGGGGTGAAGGAGCAAGACACTAGGATCATGGTGAATGTTCAGAATTTTCCTCAAGAGGATCAGAAGAGGAAGTTGAACAGGGATGAGAAAAACCTAATTGCCTCCCTGAAAGTGTGGCTTCTGTCTGAGCTCTTCCCAGCCCTCCGCGGACTCTGTCTCCTGTGTGTGATGCAGAGATGGGGGTTTCTGAAGGGAAACCCCCTATCGTGTGTTCTGCTTGTTCCTTGAAGTGGGGGCAAAATGCTCAGCTTGCCCAACCTTCTCCTGCAGCTTGACAAGGTAAGTATTAAAAAACATCTTTTTATTTCAAGTGAAAAATAAAATGTTTCATCTGATTCTGGAGAGTCACAATTTCCAGTTTAGCAGGATGATCCGAAGACCCCGACAGGTAACGGCAGGTGGTTCTTGCCCATGTTGAGCACCAGGCATGTTTTAAGTTCTCCCTAAGAAAGGAGATTTGGACCGTTCCCCACGATCGGTGTATCTTGCCTCCCTTGGGTTATAGATTTTGCTAAGAGTTGTTGCTAAGAACCACGAACAGTGATGGTACCTACACAATGGGGGCGGAAATCCTGGAAGTGGTGATCTTTGGCATCTTCAGACAGAGACAGGAGTTCCCGGCACTTGCAAGTCCCTGCTGATACATCGCACCTGAAAATGTTTATCCTTGGTGTCATGAGCATCACCATCTTCATAATCATGGCCCTGAAACTTATTCCCTAAGGACTTCTAGTAACTTACCTTGTGAGTCAGGAACAGGGAAGCCACCCTAGGTATCCCACATCTAAATGATTTTTTAATGTAAACTTTTAATTAAAATGTAAAATTCATAGAGAAAAGTGGATATTAATAGTGAAGTTCGATGGATCTCACAAACTTAACATGCCACGCAACAAGAATCTAGATTAAGAAGTCGGACATTAACAAAAGGTTTCCCATCACGCCTTCCCAAGAGTAACCACTCCTCCAACTTCTCAAACCACAGGCTAGTTCTTCCAATTTTTAACTTAGTATAAATGAAATTATTCAGTGTGTATTCCTTTGAATCTGGGTTCTTCTGATTGGGATTCACCAAATTCACAATTTGTTGGGAAACACTGCAGTTATTTCATTGCTTTACAGTGACACATTTGTGAATACACCACAGTTGATCTATTCGCTATTGATTGATAGATGAGTTGTTTCTAATATGGGACTATTCAAATATTTATGCTCTAAATATTCTTGAGTGTGTCTTTTCGTGAATATACGTGCACATTTGTGTTGATATATATGTAGAGGTAGAATTACTAGATTATAGGATATGTGTATGTTCAGTTTTAGTAGATAATGTCAGTTTTCCAGTGTTTTCCAACTGTATGCAAACACAATTATACCAATTTACTCTCTTACAAGTATTTGTTACTCCAAACACGACATTTGATTTTACCTGTCTGTCTTTTAAATTGTGGACTTCCTCTTATGTGTATAGTGGTTTTAATTTGTATTTTTCTGATGATTAATGAAGCTGAGCAATTTTTAACATGTTTTGACTAATTAAATACTCATTTTTGAGATGCCTATTCAAGGCTTTCTCCTATTTGGGGATATCTGCCTTTTACATCTTGATTTGTAAAAGTTCTTTATATATTCTGTGTAGTCTTCTCAGATATCTGCTTTGTAAATGTCTTTTCCTGTTTTATGGTTTTCCTTCTATTTCTCTTAATGGTGTCTTTTGATATTCAGAGGATCTCAACTTTAATAGGATCCTACTTATCATTTTGTCTTTTATGGTGAGCAATTTTTTATGTCTTATTTAAGGTTTGCCTACCCCAAGTTTATAAAGATGGGCTTGAACGTTTACTTTTAAACCTTTGTGTTTCGCCTTTCACGTTAGATCTATAACCCATCCAGATTTGGTTTTCATGTGTGGTATGAGGTGGGGGTCATGACTCGTCCTCTGCCCCCCACCCTGTGAGTGTCCAATTGACGCATCACCATTTATTGAAAAGGTAACTCTTTTCTCATAGGAAGATTTTAACTCTAGGAATTGAGACCTAACAAAACTTTTGGAAGGGCAGGGGGACAAAGGACAGTGGAACCATTGCCGAAGTTCCCAGCCTGCAACACCAAAGCAGGAGACATGCAGGAGCTTGCTGGAAGGTGCTGAGAAAGCCGTATCCACTTTTCAAGCACACTCCTGCCTCTGTGCTCACCTGTGTGCGTCTGCCTGTCCGTGCTGCTGGGCTTCTGCCTTTCATTGTCAGCGTATGGGGAAGGGATTCTGGGAGGTATAGGTCTAGGATTCGCCTCTAGTTTGTAGACTAGACTAGAAAAGTGGGTGGTGATAAGGCCACATTGAAAACATAGCTCAGCATAATCATTTAACATCTTTGTGCCTCCAATGAGGAAATTAATTTTGAAGCTGGGTAAGATGATCCAAGGACTGACTAGTGCTAACATTTATTAAAGCATTCAATATTAGAAAGCCTCTATCGGTACATTTTATTCATTCATTTATTCAGATATTGTACTAGGAATATAAAAATATAAGATATATATTAGAACATATATATATAAGAATATAAAAATGAAAAGACATGGAACCACTTTTATTAGAGGTACCCCAAATGCCACTGAAGCAGGTGCATGCAGACAGGTGATACAGTATAGACACTGGCAATGCCTCTAAGTATACGGAGGGTAGCAGGTTACAAGCAAATGAGCAGCTAGAGGGCTGGGTGACATCCTGCAGTGACCCTGGAAGGCTGCGCTGGGGGGGGGGGTCCTCCCTAGAGGATGGGAGCAGGAATTGGAAGCCCCAAGGAGAGAACAGCAGGTGTATCCGGGGATGCCACTGTAGTACCTGGGAAAATGTAAACTCAAGCTTCGTTTTCTTTCATCTTGAGTTTCTTGAGGAAAACCACAGGTGCCTTCAAGGGAGCAGATGGCAGTTGTAATCTGTTTTGTGTAACCAAAGCATTAGGCAGTGTCTGCATGGCGTTGGGCAGGTTTCTTCCACTTTGCACTGTGGTCTCTCTCAGTAAAACCCCAGGATTCTTCGCCCCGTGGCAGTCTGGCTCTCTGGGATCTGCTTTTGAGTTCGCTCCCCCTCCGCACCTCACCTGCATTGCGAAGATGCAGGCACCTCGCGGCTTACCAGGTAGAGTCTGGTGGCGTCCAGATGGGCTTTATCTTCTTCATAGGTTTCTCTCCAGAATCTCTGGGCAATGGGCTGAGGTGGTGGCAGGAAGGGGGAGAATGAGGGCAGAGGGTATCGCCAGCCACAGCGGCATTTCAGTGGTCCCACGTGGATTGGAAAGTGTTGAATCACGGGGAGGCTGGCAAGAGGGCCCGCTCCTCATGAGGTCTGGCTAATATCAGGAATTATTGCCTCAAACGCTGCAGGTGTGGATCGGTCTCTTTTAGTCCCAGCAAATGGGGCTGCCACTGCCTTTGACAGCCTCAAAGCTGCACAGCGCTCGTGCCCCAGGGCAGACAATGATGTGGGGGAGCTGCTGATTTTAGGACAGAAAATTACAATGCTCATATAGTAAACAGCACCTGGAAGTTTACTAATGATTTTTACAATTAACAGCAGCAGTGTGGGCTGATTATTCATGTGTGCTTTCTGTGAAAGAAAAGAAAGGAAACAGATGTTGAAAAAAGTCACATGGCATAGATTTTATGGAGGGGACATGGTGGTGAAAGAAAGAAGGATGGATAGGAGTGGAAGGAAGGACAGGGTGTGAGGTAGAGATTGCCGACCGTTTTCTTTGGGCTGCAATATGCAAATCACTCTCTTGCAACTCTCAAAATTAACGTGCGGGTAAGTGTGATGTCATAGTAACCCTTTCCACAGTAGGCATAAGTCCCTGTATATTTGGCATTGGCCGGGCAGTTTTACAGGTGCATTCATTATTCCATAGAAACATATATCATTGGGCATTTTTCTGCCATACTGAATACTGGGTTGCTCTGATGGCCATGCAGGAGGATGCTAGCTGAATTCTTCATCCCACAGGTGGGCTCATGGCTAATTTTAGAGGACTCCTGTTTTTCAACCATGAAACCATCTGTATTACATTTTAAAGCTTGATGACGGATTCCATTTTTCTTCACCCATTATTGATCAGTTTTTTTTTAATCCCTTGCTCAGTCCATGGTAAATTCTACTTTCTTTGTCTATTATTGAATCCACTTATTTTTTTTATATTCAAAAGACACTGCAGTGTTATTAAGTAATCTTCCCAAAATTAAATGTTCTCTTATCTCAACAAACACATGCAACAGATAGTTTCATTTTTTTCATGTTTTATCCTAGACCTTGCCTTTGTCTATATAAAGAATTATTTTATACAGTTTAAATCATAGAGAAAATGTTATTTTATATTTTGCCTTTCCTTTAAAACTTAAAAACACATGGAAAATCTTTCCTATATCCATGTAGTCTTCAAATATGCCCAATTTATTTTTAGTAGTTGAAAAATCTTATATTTTTCATATATAATAATTAAGCAATTACTGATGGGGAATTTTGTATTATTTTAGGTAACACCGTAGTAAATGCATTTGGGTAGAGTTTTGCTTCAGTTGAATTTTTCCTTAGGGAAGATTCCAAGTGATGGCATCGCCTGGTCACAGGAACAGAGCAACCTGAAGAGGGTGCTGGTTTCTTCTTACTCTGCTGGGCTGGAAGGCGTGCTCAGGTGCTGTGTGCGCCAAATTCAGCCCAGTCTCATCAGGATTGGAGCGGGTGTTTTTGTGCAGGTGTGTGTGTGCGCACGTGCACACATGCCGATCTTTCCATCTGTAAACTAGTGTCACAAGATGACTTTAAAGCTATATTTCCTTGATTATTGGCAAGAAAAAAGTTTCCCTGTTTTAATTTATTAAGTTTTCTCCCATATGTCAAGGGACCTTTCATATTTCCCCATTTATCCACCTTTGGAATCTTAACATCTTATTTGAAAATTTTATTGGACTGTAAGCTGTATGAGGGCAGAGATTTATATACACTTATATATTTTCCTTTCATTTGTGTTCCCCTAGGGCTTGGCACCCCTGACATTTCGCACATAGAAGGTACCGTGAAAGTACGTGGTGACTGAGCAGGATGCACATACAGGGGATCTTTATCAGTTCCTAAATATTTGGGAATAAAATGGTTCATTTTGAAAACAAACTCTGCTTTTAGCTTGGAACTTGCCCAACTACCAATTTTTAAATACTAACTTTGATTGTTTTCCCATTTTTGACCAAATAAGATTTCATAATCTTTTAATAATTACTTCCATTAGGTATACTAATGTATACTTTCACAAATGGTAACATTTTTGGTCTTTGCTCCTCTAAGATTTTGCTGATATACCTAGGAAGAGTCATCAGCTGTTGGCTGGACCTGCCCCTCTTCCCTCCTCCTCCCTCCCTCCCTCCTTCTTTCCTTCCTTCCTTCCTTCTTTCCTTCCTTCCTTCCTTCCTTCCTTCCTTCCTTCCTTCCTTCCTTCCTTCCTTTCTTCTTTCCTTCTCTTCTCCTCCTTGTCCTCCTCCACTTCATCCTTCTTCCTTCTCTCTCTTTCTCTCTCTTCTCTCTTTCTTTCTTTCGTGTTTCTGCTGCCCAGCACTTCGGTAGGCAATACTGGTTGTATTTGAGATTCCTAATTGACAAACCCATATGGTTTCATTTCCATTTAGATCTGGGTTCAACCTAAATTAGGAGTGAAACTCTATGCTGTGCATAGAGGGATGACACATAGTTCTGTATTTGTGACCATTTTGCTTGTGGTGGAGCTCTTTTGTCCCCATTGGACCATTTGGTTCCTCGTGTCACCATAGCCTTTGGAGTACTCCCTAGCCATGCTTCTGCCACGTTTGTGGATGCACATTGACGAGAAGAGTGTGTGTGAGAAGTAGGATCACGCAGAGGCTGTCTACTACACAAATTGTCAGCAAAAGGGGCAAATAGCATGGTGACCATAACTAATCCCTGTCATTTACCTTTAACTCTTCCATATTAGGTCAGGTTTCACCTAAATGTCATATTTTAGACATATCACAAATAAAGTTTAGCAGAGATTTTGCAGACAAAAAGAGAAAATAACATCTTGTACATCTTTGGTAATGGGTGCTCAACGCATCTTAATACTTTGGGCCAGTTAAATATCACCTTGGAGCCTCGGTTCCTCATCCATAGATTGTTGATAACAGGAAATGCCTCACACAGTTGTGGGGTTTTTAATTGTGAAAATGTGTACGAAGCACTTGGCACAGTGCTGGGCACATGCAAATCTCAGCATTAGTTCTCTTGCTCTTTCTTAATAGACAGATGAAGTGTGTAGATCTTCCACAACATAAAGTTAGTAGAATTCTTAATCCAGTAGCCCTGGGGGTCTGCATATAGGCTCCACTGAGCTACAGTTTACCTACTGAATTTGCTAGGTGATTGTCTCATATACGTGGGAAGAACCTTTGTCTTGGTCATTCAAAGGAGTTAATATCTGAATATTCATGGGCACATACTTTTATCCCTCTCCAAATGTCAAAGTTTGTACAAATGTAAAGATGAGAATTAGAAATTGGCCGCCAGTCTTTTTGGACTTGGCTACTCACTTGAGATACGATCAGAAGAGTCTGGGGGCGTTTTCTAATTGGCCTGCAATTCCTTTCTCATTTTGACTGCCCCTCAACCCCATAGGTTATAAATTTAAGTGCCTCCTGTAGAGAAATGTGCTGGCTTCTTTTGGCAGGCTTCCAAAGTCAGCATTCATGTCTGACTAATGCATATATGCTAAATTTCATGGGTTTTACCGTATTATCAGAAACTCAGGAACAGCATGAGCAAACAAAGAGACAGTAGTAATATCAGGATAGGACATTTGCTATTTGGTTTCAATCGGCCTGCTAAACCCTGTACCAATCTTATCAACTAATGGACAGTGTTTTCTTCAGAGCTGACAAAGAAAATCTTTCTCCCTAATTGCTCAGGTTGGGGAGATAATGGAGAGGCAGGGATATGGGGATTGGCTGAGTGAGTGACTACATGTGCACATCAAACATACTCTAACTGCAGCTATTTCCAAGGTATTAATATCATAATTCTGCAGATAAAATCTCACTGCTGTCTGTAAATGGTTACTTGATCGAGCAAGTTTTCACCTTCAGCAGAGCCCACTGTGATGTGAGCAGTGTGTGGTCTAAGCACATAAAGTTCCAAGTTCCCCCAACAGCAAACCACAGCAAGAAGAGGGGCCTCACAGTAACAGAGTGGCTACCAACTCACCCATCCCTCCAAACTATCTGTCCTCATGCTACTTTTTTCCGGAATCTCCACTCCAGGCCCAGCAATCTGGCTTTTACTACCTGCATCTAATATTCTGGACTCTTCTATCCTGAGAATTTTAAACGGAGCACTAGGAGGTTCTAGAAAAACAGTGACTTACATGGGTGTCTAAACGCTATGCTACACATTCAATAAAGGACTGATAACAAGAATTTATATAGAACTTAAGAAAATTAACAAGAAAAAATCAAACAACTCCATTAAAAAGTGGGGAAAGGACATGAAGAGGAACTTTTCAAAAGAAGACAGAAAAATGGCCAGCAAACACATAAAAAAGTGCTCAACATCTCTAATCATCAGGGAAATGCAAATCAAAACCACAATGAGATATCACCTAATTCCAGTGAGAATGGCTTTTATCAAAAAGTCCCAAAACAACAAATGCTGGCATGGATGTGGAGAGATAGGAACATTCTTACACTGCTGGTGGGACTGCAAATTAGTAAAACCCCTGTGGAAAGTAATTTGGAGATATCTCAAAGAACTAAAAATAGAAATACCATTTGATCCAGCAATCCCACTACTAGGCATCTACTCAAAGGGGAAAAAAAATACATTCTATAATAAAGACATGTGCACTCGAATGTTTATGGCAGCACAATACACAAATGCAAAGATGTGGAAACAACCCAAGTGCCCATCAACACATGAGTGGATTAATAAAATGTTGTATATGTATACCATGGAATACTACTCAACTACAAAAAACAATGGTGAGCTAGCACCTCTTATATTATCCTAGGTAGAGCTAGAGCCCATCCTTTGAAGTGGAGTATCACAGAACGGAAAAACAAGTACCACATGTACTCCCCATCAGATTAGTACTAACTGATTGATCAACACTTAGGTGCTCAATGGAAGTAATATTCATCAGGTGCCGGGCAGGTGGGAGGGGGATGGTTGGGGTGGGTAAACTCACAGCTAATGGGTGCGGAGCACACTGTATGGGGGAAGGGCACGCTTGTAGTCCTGGCTTGGGCAAGGCAAAAGCATTCTATGTAACCAAAATGTTTGTACCCCCGTAATATTCTGAAATTAAAAAAAAAGAATGAAAGAGTCAAAATTTTAAAAAAAGGAATCACATACACACACACACAATATAATAAGCAAACCCTCAGCCCATGCAGTGGAAATACTAAGAAACTGCATAAACCTCTGATAAGAATGATCCTCCAAATCAGAAAGAAGCTACAAATAAACAAAATGGACCATGAAAGATGGAAAATGATGACAAGTTAAACAAATTATTAAATTTAATATATAGTAACTTTGCAAAAATCTCTCTGCCCAAAATTTTGAAATCTTACTAATACATGGATTTCTGAAGAAAAGCCAAAATCAGTATATATGCATGAATGCATATATGTATGTTCAATACCAAATTATTTCTACATACATAAAAATACACACACATACACACAAACACACACATATATATTTGTATAGACTAGTGACCATGAAAGAAATGAAATATTAATGCCATACTTTTCTGTCAGTAGCTATGTTCTGTTAAACTTTCAGGAAACATAATTCTTATCTAATAGAACTTGTCCTTATAATAAAAAATGGTGAAGACTTCCTAATACATTTGATGAGGTTTTTGTAAGATGTATTTCCAAACTGGATAAAGATATACAATATGGATTATTTTAACTTACTACGTAGATTTAAAATCCTAAATAAAATATTAACTTACTGACTCTACGAGAGCATTAAAACATGGTAGATCCTGATCAGGCAGTGTTTATACCAGGAGTGCAAGGAGGGCTCAGCACTAAAGAATGTAGTTACTTTTCTTCATCACATAATGGAAAGTAGACAAAACTCTACATCATAATCTTAATAGAATTGAATGCACAAAAAAGCTTAAGATAAAGTTCAATTCCAATTTATCATTTTTTAAAATTAATATTATTAGAAAATTAGAAGTGAAGATAACTGCTTTTTAGTTTTTTAGAAGTTACTTATTAAAACCTTACATCCAATATTATTTTCAATGGAAAACTTTAATCTTGTTCTCTTCAGGTACATGATAACGAAAACGCCCATTATACGTGTGAACGTTCAACATTTGTTCTGTGAGTGACAGTCAACTAAGCCAACTCATTAAGAAAAAGAAATGCCCATGTAGATGAGAAGAGAACTGAAACTGTCATTATTTGCAGATAATATTATCATTTCCCCAGAAATTATCAAGAGGGGGCTGGGAAATCCAATGGCTTAATCAACTGATGGATGAGCCATTGCCACTGTCATGAGGTTTAGTGAGATTGCCAGAGAGATTTCCAATAAATAAAAGTCGTCAGTGTTCCTCCATGCCAACTACCCGGTGACAATCAGAAAGTGTTATCATTTATAATAGCAACAAAAATGTAGTATTCAAAAATAATCAAAACAACAACGTAAAAGACAATTATTGAGACAAAAACAAACTCTAAGGACAAGGAAAAACAAACTCTAAGGAGTCCTGGACAAGAGTTCACTTATTAGATGACTTAATGTTCAGTACTTTGAGTTTGTATTCTGGTCCCCATGGTTTCTGGGGATAAATCAGCTATCAATCTTACTGAGGGTCGTTGTATATGTGAGGATGTCTCTGGATGGGACTTGAAGCAGATCCAACCTGGTTCTGGCTTCGCTGGTGGCTGCCAGGCTGCTGGTTTCCATCAGGATTGTGGGATGTTGGTTTTCAAAGCTCCTGCAGAGTTGGAGCAAGGAGGAGGGCAATTGGGCAAATTCAAACACCACAAAGTTTATTGTTCCTACTGAGTTCAGACACTTTTCTTGAATAAATGCTCGCTGGGTTGCTTCAAGCTTCTGGTTAATTTCCAGCATTCTGAAAACATCAATTCTGGCCATTTTTGCCAGGACTCTCATTGCTTTCATACTGAAGGGAGTTCTCAGAAGTCCTCAGTTTGCCACTTTTGCTGCTTCCTTCCTTGGGTAAGTTAATGTTATAACTAATCAGTTTCATTCAAATCCATCTAGGAATTCAATAAAATTCTAAATCTGAGTCACTAAAGTTTAAAAATTAAAGGTGGATCCCCAACTTACAACACTGCAAAAATATACCCCAAACGGGGTAAAAGCTTAAATGTGCAATGCAAAGATTTAAAGCTCATAAAAATGAGGAAGAACACCATTGGGGTGAAGGAAGACTATCAGTAGGGTTTTAAAAGTCCAAACCACAAAGGGAGTAGTCATAGATGTGACTACACCAAGATTAAAGATGTGTATTTAACCAAGAGCGTCAGCAACAAACTTGGAATAAGGGAAGAATACTAAGGAAAGATATTTATAAAATTTTAAATTTGCAAAAGATCCACATCTAGAATATATAGGAACTCACGCAAACCAACGAGGAAAGGAAGGTGCAGCAGGAAAACGGACAAAGAAAGTGGACAGTTTGCAGGCCTGGGAACAGAAGCACGCACAAGTGTATAAAAGAACATAGCAATTCACCAGCAATTGGGGAATGTTGATTTTAACATGAGAATGAGCTAATTCTTTACAGTTTTGTGCAAGGTGGCTTATGGTGACATTCACATAATATGAGATGCTATTCAGTGACCTGAATATAGAAAGATCTGAAAAAATTTAACATTGTATTTGTATTAAAAACTTAAAAAACACATTTAATTTATAGTTAGGGTAATCATAAGTCTCAGTTTGGCAAGGATAGTCCCAGTTTTTGCTCGTTATCTCAGAATAATTATTACTAGTTGACTCTTTCAACCTCGAAATTGTCCTGCTTGGAAAATGAATTATATGGTCACTGTACTTATTGCACAATGCCATTAATTTAAATGAAAACACACACACACAAGACCTCAGCATGGATTTTCAAAGACTGTATTGGTTTTATGCACATGAGATACAAAGATAAACAAATGAACAAAAGTTTACATTGCGGGTGGAGAGGGGGAGGCAGGGAATATTTAAGAATAACTAAGGAATCTGGGACTTGGAGCTTAGGGTAGAAGTCAGGCATTTCCTATGACCCCTTCTTTCCACAGTCAGCAGTTAGCTTCCCAATTATGTAAGGGTCACCCATGCTTTCCTGGATAAACCTGGGAAAAGCAATACTTGGGTAGGACACAATGGAGTCCTTCCAGAGCAGCCAAACTAATCCCTTTGTAATGGTATGTAGCTTGCATCCAGGACTCGCCAATCTCAGAAGCTAATAAGAAGTCTCAGCTGTATAAACCAAAGTTACAGGATTTTAAATTCAGGAAATCTCAATTTACTGTAAACAAACAAGGAAAGGCTTCTTATTGGGTCCCACTGTAATCAGACCCTATTGCCCCCTTAGGTTCACAAGGTCATGTAGAGGGATGGTCTGCGGGAGCTCACGCAGCCTTGAGCTGTGTGTCTATTCCTTAAGAGGTTACAACAGCACAAAGATCCACAATTGCAAAGATGTGGAAACAACCCAAGTGCCCATCAATATGTGAGTGGATTAATAAAATGTGGTGCATGTATACCATCGAGTACTACTCCTGGATGGAGCTAGAGCCCATTCTTCTACGTGAAGTATCACAAGAATGGAAAAACAAACACCACATGTGCTCACCAGCAAATTGGTTTCACTGATCAACACCTAAGTGCCCATATAGGAATAACACTCATCAGGCATCGGGCAGATGGGAGGGGGCAGGAGGGGATGGGTATATACATACATAATGAGTGCGATTAGAACCATCTGGGGGATGGACACATCCCCTTCAGAGCTTGAAGCTCTGACTGTGGGGGGAAGGCAGGGAGGGCAACACACGTAACCTAAACATTTGTACCCCCATAATATGCTGAAATAAAAAAAAAAGAAAGAAAAAAGAGAAAAGGATCTGGAATGGAAGTTTCAAAGATCTCTATGAAAAGATAAAGTTCTTAGAGGCATCAACTTCAGATGAAAGGGGGTCTAAAAATAAGGCCATTCTTCTAAAGCCATGGAAAAGAAATAACCCTTGGAAATGGCAGTTTTCCTATTAGATGGAATACTCATCTTTCCTTGAATTTACGTAGCTCGCCGCAATGTGTTTTTATTCCTTACCTCATTTAATTCTCACCACAGCCCTATGAGATAAGGAGAATTGTCATTCTTACCCTTGCAGGAGAGTTGGTACATAAACCCTTTTCTCTTCAACATCAAAATCCATCCTCCATCCATCCTCCCATTACATCATAATGTTTTATTAGTTAGGATTTGGTCAGGAGTACAGAAGCAACTCTATGTATTTCAAGTAAGGGGAAGATTAGGCTCAAATATTTTATCAAAAATAAAACAAGAAATACAAAAGCATGATGTCCAAGCTCATACCTTGTTAAGTAGGATATTCGTGAGCATTGCATTCTTCCTGTTTTTGCAGGTCTTTGGTCTTTTGCAATTGCCTGTGGCAGGGCCAATATTGTTTTCTCCACATTGTACCTTTTCCTGGGAGTCCAGGAAAGCTACATGTCCCAGCCTCCCTTGCAGTGAGGTTGGGGCCATATGAGTAAGTTCTGTCCATGGGATGTAAGGGAGAGTGATGTCCACCAGGCCTGAACTTCCTTTCACCCTCTTCTTTTTGCCACTGAGCTGTTAGGTTCCAGAATTTCCAGATGCCACAGCTGCAGGGTGGAGGAGAGCCGCTGGACAGGAGGCTCTGTGTAGAAATAAATACACCTTTTTTGTGTGCTAAGCCATGCAGATTTGGTGGTTGTTAAGACAGCTAGTTGGTGTTAATTACCCTAACTTCTAAGGGACATCAAGACACTGGTATGTTTTATGTTGCTTAAGAACAATAGGCAGTTGTCAGTCTATTTCCTCTACTTCCCATAAAGATGAAAAAATCAACACATGGTAATATTGACAGGTCCCTGACTAGCTTGTGAACTTCCTGTGGGCAGGGGTTTAGTAATACTCCACTTCCTCTAGCACAATACCTGCACATTCAGGGCACCCAGCCTGTGAGCCTAGAGAGCTCAAGAATGGCTGGACGGGCATGATTTTGATATATTCTCATCCAACGCAGCCTAAAATTTTTGAAAGTACTTTGATGGTAAATATGACTTAATTTGTTATTTTGCAAAAAATAACAAAATTATTAAATATTAATTTTAAAAAATAAACAAATAATAAGCAACTACCAGGAGGACTGAAGTCTCATTTGTGCAAATAATATAAATTTGTTTGATTTTTATTATGGTTAAAGTTTCTCTTTTTGATTACCACAACGGTGAGGAAACATTTGTGCCAATCAAAATCAGCGTGACCTCCACACGTGGGGAGTTCTGATTCCAGGCCATGCTTCTGACAAATCCGAGATGCTCTGTGCTCAGCAGTGCTCCAAGGTCCCGCCAGCACTAATATCCCATTATCCCACAGAACCAAAGGAAGCCAGGGATGTCCCTGCCATGTATAAGACTGCCTTTGAAATGGGGTAACATTAACTAGCTTCATGTGTGTCTTGTATTTTGTAACTTAATTAGTGTGTGGATTTCAAATCATTAATCTCATTTCCTAAACTTAACCTCTCCTTTGTATATGTTTCTCCCTCTGATTTTGAACATCCCTTGCAGCATAACGTTTGGGAGAATATAAAACATGGAACTACTATAGACCATGATGTCTATCCCTCAGAGTCTGCACGCATCACAGCTGTGAGCCCAGAAAGAAAAACAATCACAGGCCTTCTCCTGGCAAACATCTAGTGACATCCTCGAGCTCTGCTGGCTACACTGCTCTATGTTTTACCTGCGAATCCCTCCTGCTCTCAGTGGGGCCAGATGCCATTCTCTACATTTTGGGGGATTCTCTCCCTAAAGCTTGACTTTGGAAAAGGGCACAGTCTCTTCTCTTGTTGCTCTAAGGATTGGTCCACACGTCTTTTGTGTTTGTAAGATGAGCACAGGATCTAGGGGCAGTAAGTCTGGAGTTGAATCACGTTTCCATTGCCCTAGCTGTGTGGCTTTTGGACATTTGTCTTCTTTTAGACATTCAACTTTAGCTTTCTCACCTTCAAAAGCAACAATAAAACAATGCCCAGGACAGTATCCCCAGTGCCATGCAGTGCAGCACACGTGCTCTGCAGGGAGCCTGCCCCTTCTCTCTGCCACCCTCTGCCCACACAGCCTCTTTCCTAAGAGGGATTGTGCTACAGGAGGTGACACTCTGCTCCATGCTTTTAGTGGGAGAGCCACATCTCTGAGCGTGATGCTTCCTCTCTAGTCTTCCAATTTGCTGAGCATCCACATGAGAACAGTAGCGATGATGAGAATTACCCACTCTCAGCTCCACGTGATGCACAGGCAAGGTGTCCCTTCTGTCTTTCCACCCCTCTGCGAGGCTGCCAGTGTGCCCAGATCGCACACCTGGAAGAGGACATGTAGGTCCTTATTCCCAGATCCTCTCCAAATTCTGTGTTCTTTCCATGACACCTTGCTATTTTCCTCCCGAGATGTAACCAAGCATACTGCTGGGAAACTAGTGATGTAGGGGGGATTCTGACTGCACTGTGATTTCATGGTGACATCTCTTCCTTATGGCACCAGAGCATAGATCCAAAACCAAAGGAGAAAAGACACCAGATGAGGACTCCATTGGAGCAGAAGTGGTGAGCTCCTGTGGGCGGAGTCCAGCACGCTGCCTCTCGTGGTGAATGAAGTGTTATTAGGCACAGCCACACCCACCCATCCATGCATTTTCTATGGCTTCTTCCACGTTACAACAGGCCTGAGTCATGTTGCAAAGACCACATGTCCCACAATGCCAGAAAATAAGGAGTTCTCTGGGCTCTCAGTGACTAACAGGATGATGCCAAAAGGACACCAGAACTTCAGGGAAGAGCTCTGCATGTCCCAGCTTGGGATATTAGAGCATGAAAAGGGAAAGGATGATAACTGAATCCATAAAAATCCGTAGTCCACAGCAATAGTCAAAATATAAATGAAAGAGAAAAGGCAGGGGACAAAAAAGGTATTGCTGGAGGAAGTTCTTTAGAGAAACATGGCAGCCCATGGAGTAAATGATAGAATCAGGAAACAGCAATTCTATTAGCTCTGTGGCTATGCAAATAAATAAATAATAAACGTATCTTGAAGACTTTAATTACTGCATTAGCCTGTGATTATCATATGCAAAAATATTACACTGCACAGAGCAAGAAACCTCGACAGGAACCAAGTTAAAAACAACCAAATTGGGTTCTTAGGCTTCCACGGTGGCTGGTCGTGGTGGCCTTCACAAGCCTGTGACAGAAAGAGTCGAGCCTCTTCCATGAGTGTGGGCCAGCAAGCCCCTAGCTGTGTACGGGGTTTCCTGGTCCGTTTCTCGAGTGCTCCTGGCCTCCTGGTAGCATTTCCCAGGCTACCGTAGGCTGTATGAGGCCAGGACGGGCCAGGGCTGAGCCACCCCCATGGAAGAGGGTCCCATTTTTCAAGATGTGGCAGTGTTTAATTTTCTCCTTTTGTAACTGTTACTACAAAGTGTCCTAATTCTACAACTTCCCTAGTGCTGATCTTTGACAATCCACATGGACTGGCCTCCTCCTGTCTCACAGCTCACCTCGTTCTTTGGTCTTCCTTTGGGGCTCTTCAGACTCTGTGCAGGAGGTTTGCCGTGTTGGCACTGTCTCTCAGATCTTCCTGACAACCCCGGGCCACAACATTCTGCAGGCGCTGCAGCCAGTATCATTAAGTTTGAATCTAGATTCTGCCATGGATTAGCTGTGATTGAGGATGGGTTATTTCACCTTTTTGTGCCTCAGTTTACTCACCTGTAAAATGAGACTAATCACACTTGATTAGCTTATTTGAGTTGCTCTTACAAAGTACCACAAACTGGCAGAGATTTAGTGTCTGGAAGTTCCGAGGTGTTGGTTCCTCGTGGGGCTGTGAGGGGTTATCTGCTCCAGGCCGGTCCTCTCAGCTTGCAGACGACCCTCTTCTCTCCGTGTCTCTGCACTCCATCTTCCTTCTGTGAATGTCTCCAAATTTCCCCTCTTTACAAAGACCCCAGCATTGGATTAGGGCCCACCCCACTACCCTCATTCAACTTGATCACACAGGTGAAGAGCCGACCTCTACAGAAGGTCATGCTCCAAGGTACCGGAGGTGCTTTTCTTCTTAGATATAACGACATATGAATTGCAGGGGCGGGAGCTCTGCTCAACTCATGGCACACAGTGGTCCCTGTGATAATCGCAATTAGAGATTAATGACGTGCAGAATTTAGGGCAGAGCCTGGTTTATGGGAAGCCCTGAGTGTTACTTGCTACTGAGAAGTTGGCTCTGCCTGACGCTGCTTGAGGAAAGATTTCATCACCTCCAGTCCTTTCCCCAGGTCATTTCTGAGCCTGTCGTTATCTTTAGAGCACTCTCAAAACCCCTTGACTTTTCAGCTGCAAAGTCCATACGTGGGAGCTGGAGGACAAGAGATCACCTGGGAAGATAATCCTTCCGTGGCGGGTCTGGCGGCACACAAGGGGCCGGGCAGCTTGGCGATGGAGTTTGGACTTTTTGCCATGTGGTCACTCCAAACACTCAGACCCCACCTGCCCCTCACAGGCGGGATCCCCTCCCTTCCTTGGGGTCCTGCATCCCCGTTGTCTGCTGGAGCAGGGCTGTCCTCTGCAGCTCCTGCCGGGCAGGTGTAACGTGTCTGCCTGAATGAGGTTCCCAGTTTTCCCATTCGAAGGAGCTTGGCTGTGACTCTGGTGGGTGTGGCTGTCACCTGTCTGTCCCTGCTCCATGCACTCCAGACACTTTCTGGACACCTACTGGCCAGTCTCTCTGAGCACTGGGTTTGGGATACCATAGGTGGCCCAGGCTTGGCCCCTGCCACCAGGGAGCTCACAGGCCAGGAGTGGAGACACATGGATGTTGGAGGCTGCCCCCTCCCTGCTGGACATCGCTCCTGTCCTGCAGGTCCCAGCTCTGGCCCATCTCCTCCAGGAAGCCTTTCCTGATCCTAAACTCCTCTCACACTCCTCTGTGCTCCTCAGGGCATCAGCTCTCACCTGTCTGCCCATCTCCAACCCACCTGAACTCTCCGAGATCCCTGCCCCTGGCCTCATCCTCACTGCTGACTACAGATATGAAAACAGCGGCCGCTGCTTTCTTTAAGTAACAGAAACCAGTCAGGCTCATTCCGCTGCTTCTTACTGGGCAGGCTTCATGCCCTGATGCAGCCCTGCTCACCTGTGGGCACTGCCGGTGGTGATGAGGGCTTCCCACACTGACCAGCACCGAAGGCCCCTGCCCTGTGCCTGTGCAAGACTCATACCAAGGCACAAGCCGTGGAAAGAAAGAGCTTCAAGAAGACGTGCAATCACCCTCTGCACCTTGTATTTTAATCCCTTTCTGTCCCAGCCCCTGAGAGCACTGGGGACCTGTGTGGCCTTGCCCTGTCTTCAGTCTCGCAGCGCTGCCACAGAGGGGCTGAGGCAAGTGGCATCACATGCTCAGGAAATCTCTTACACATCATCTCTGACAAGTGGCCTTGCCTCTGTTGGGGACACTCTGCAGACACATGGGAACCACCTGCCTCCTTTTTTGGATTCCAATAACCGCTCCCTACAGCAACTGGCTCATCTGTGATGGATGTGGTGGTGACATTTTACCGCACAAATGAGACCGGTAAGAAATGAGCCTTTTGGAGGCTGCGGTTCATTGGAGCCCCATGATTTCAGAAAAAAAGAGAACTCACCAGGAAGTCAGAAATTTTGTCTCAGCCTCAAGTCTGCCTCCTGTAAATAAGGTCCTTCCCCTCTCTGAGACGTGCATGGGCCTTGACGCAAAGAGATTTACAACACAGACCTTATCCGCCCCTCAGCTTCATGGGGGTGGGGATAACAGAACCTTTGAGAAAGATGCAGATCAATAAATAATTTGTGTAATCAAGTTTCTGGCGTGACTAGAGGACATGGCTTCCCGCTCTGTTCTTTCCAAGGGGCCAGCCTAGCCTAGGCTGCTCTGTGGCACGATTTTATCAAGTTTTACTATTGTTCCGTCTTTGCCTGGGGCTAGAAGCAAAACAGAAGAAAGGCGAGGTACCCGTGCAGACTTCCAGAGGAAAAGGAATGTTTTAGAGCCTACATTCCATATTTAACCACAGTGCTACAAACATACTTTTTTCTCTGCTATTCAAAGGAGAGAATATTAGAGAATAATAAGCCACAAAAATGCATTTGTATTCTGCTTTGGAATGGTGTTTTCAAATTCTGCACTTGAGAAGGAGTGTATTGTTATAATTTTCCCTCTCATAGAAGTTTTATTGTCTTGTTAAAATAATTACTTTGTTACATTAGGAAGACCAAACACTAATCTTAAACAGAAGCCTAAAGCCTGCTTTATTGATATTTAACACAATAGTGCTTGAAATCAATTATATACTGTTCTAGTGGCTTTCTTTCACCCTCTTCAAAGTTTCCATCGCTGTTCTTAAATACACATACACACACTGATATGCATATGCACAGGTGCACACACACATGAACAGGTGCACACATATGCATGCACACATATGCACAGGTGCACACTCACACGTGCACAGATGCACACACTTATGCACAGATGCACACACACATATGCACAGGTGCACACAATGCACAGGTGCACACAATGCACAGGTGCACACACATATGAACAGGTGCACACTCACACCTGCACAGATGCATACGCTTATGCACAGATGCACATACATATGCACAGGTGCACACACACATATGCACAGGTGCACACAATGCACAGGTGCACACACATATGCAAACACATGTGCACACATAGGCACAGGTGCACACTCACACATGCACAGCACACATGCACACACACATATGCACAGGTGCACACACAGTGAGAAAAGAAAAAATTTGCCCCTGCTTTCCAATTCCCCAGGTGTCCACGCAGTGATTCTTAATTCTTAAATTCAGTGTGCATAAATACCCAGGAACTTGTTAAATGAAGATTTGGGGCTCAACCTCCTAGAGACTGATGTAACAATACAGATGATATGGCCCTCGGGCTGTCCTTGAGAAACACCACTCTACAGATTCAAGGCTGAACAATTCCTAAGCTCACCTGGCCAAAGAAAAGCATTCAGAGGGAGCTTACGCTGCACCAGTGGCTGGCACCTCTCATTAGCCAGGCTTTCGGCGTCCTGGTCAATGCGTGCCAGCTCTTCCATCACCCCCTGAGATGTCTTGCTGTGCAGATCTGACAACTTCTAATCCAAGACATAGCACAGTGCTTCAGTGAGAGAATCTCGGTCAGCATCGTGCGCTGTAGGAAAGGGCCGACCTGCTTCCTTCCTAAGGCCTGGACAGGATTTGCCACTTGCTTGAGATCTGTCAACTGTGTAGACTCTTATATGTCCTTCTCCGGTGGAACTTATCACTCAGCCTTGTATTGCAATGTATTTAGCTCATGCTCCCACGGCCTTTATTAGGTTTAGTTTTCACCTTACAGAAAACTTAGTACAGCAGCTGGCACCACCATTAAAATCAATAACTGAATCAACAAATTTATTCAAGTAAAAATAAATCATACTTTCAACTTTTCTGGCCTCCGAGAAGACAGACCAATAATTCATGCTCCCACTCAACCAAAACTAAATCTCAATTTAAATGACTTTCTCATTATTGGGATATTTATGTATCCTTCAAGGCCAATGGATCAGTCAACGGATTGATTTGCCTGGAGAGACAGCAGATTTCTGCTCTACCCTCCCAAGCTGAGTGGCTTCCACCTCCGACAAAGTTTGAACTCTTTCAGCTGCAGGTTGTCATTCATGTAGCTACCTGACAAATATTCACTGAGCAGTTACTCTGTGACAGGGCTTAGCCTGAGCACAAGGGATGCACAGAAAAAAATAGTCTCTGTCCTGAAGGAGTTTACGATCTGGGGAAGGGAGAAAAGAAGAGAGTCAAGAGATTACTTGCGGCACATACATATTACAGCCGTGCACAGGAGCATGTGACCAACTCTTTCTAGGGGGACTAAGGAAAGAATTGGGAAGACCCTTAAAGGGGCAGAGGTAAGTGGGAGAAGGGCATCCCAGGTAAATGACATCTATAAACCTAGAAGTGAGAAGGGTCACGATATAATAGAGAGATGGCAAGAGACTGTGGCTGGGCTTCCCAGGCACAGATCTTTGAACTGGAGACTTGCACCCAGTCCCTTTGTGTAGGCTTCCCCAGAATCACCGGGGGGCAGGGAAGGAAGCAGGATGGGGCAGCGGGAGCCTGCACACCGGAAGCAGTTGCCATATGAACCAATCCTACTAGAAAGCTCTGAGGCTGGGGCAGCCCTTCAGAATTGTCCTGCTCGGGCCCAGGGGCCAAGCTGTTATGTCTCCACACTGAGCAGTCATGAGACTCACTCGCTACCTCCCCTCATGCCCAAAGTGGTGCTACTTTAAGCCAGGTAGGTCTCTCCCATTGGCGGCAGACAATTCTTGGGGAAGGGTATAACTGAAAGCTGTCAGCCCCTAGCACTCACAACAGCTGGGGGGGTGAATGCGTCAATCCTAAGACAGAGCCTGAGACACATGACCCCCTCTGCCATGTAAGTCCAGTAGGCGTGAGATGGTGCGGGTGCAGGTGCCTGCGTAGACAGGAAACTCAGCCGGGAAAGTGGTCAGGAGTCAGAACAAAAAGGACTCTGTACATTAGAGGCTTGGGGCTATCCCAGGAACCAAGGGGCCACTCACACATTTTAAGAAAACAAACAAACAAATAAACAAAAGCCGTGACCAGATTTGCATTTTAGATAGATCTCTGAGTGTAGCATTATGAAGGTGGTTTGGGAATCAGTTACGAAACTCTTGCAAATTTTGAGAAAAGGGATAGAAGCAAGGCAAGGATTTGAGAGGTTTTAGAAGGTAAAAGAATTAAAAATGAGTGGCTGATTATTTGTGGACAATGAGGGAGAAGGACAGAATTACAGAAATTGGTAAACAAAGAAAACTTGGCTTATGTGATAAAGAAATATGGGGCCATTTGCAGTACCCCCTAGTGCCTAACGCTTAGCTCGCCTGGGAGGCCGGGCTGCAGGGGGGGATGCTCTCACTGCCCAGTCGCAAGAGAATGAAGGATACCATGGGAAAAGGGAGATTCTGCTTCTTTTGTCTAAACAATTCATCTATGACAAGAAAACTTGAAGGAGACTGATGGGCACTTGCCGAACAAATTGTGTATTTTTCAAGATAGCCAACTCAAACTAAATTAGAATTATTACTAATTAAGAATATATGAATAAATTTGAACGCCTAAGTGTGTGTGTGAGGCTCTGTATTTATTATCCTCGTGGGCTCAGACCTGCGGCAGCTCTGTTTGGGGTTATCTAGTGAAGGAAGTGGCAGAGGAATTGAGGAGAGAAGATGCACAATTAATTAAAAGGGTATTAGTTCCTGCTCCTAATTAAAATCAAGTAAAAATAGGAATTTGACAGGTGTTTGTCCAGAAAGAGCATATCAAACAATTTCCAACCTTTAGGGAAAGGACAGGGAAAACTCAGAGGGGTATTCAGAGGCCGTTTCCTGAAGGGTCCTTTCTTGCCCTGCAATGCCTGCCGCAGGTTTTAGAAGGCCTTCCCCCAACCCCCTTTTCCCTGAACCAGTGGACACCTATTATACTTGATGCAAATAGTTCAAACCCATCTGTAAATGATCATAGAATTTGTTGAATTATCTGATTAGCATTCTATGACATAATTGAACAGAAATAAAATTAGATAAAACACTTGAGCTGTCAATTTGGTTATTCCTAAAAACAAAAGTTTCATTAACTCCCAGTAGAATGTAAATGTCAGAAGAGCAGGTATTTTCCTTCTTCTCTGTTCCCTGATACATCTCCAGGGCTCAGAAGAGCGCTGGTGTAAGGTGTGCGCTCATTAAGTATTTTTTGAATGAATAAATCAATTTCCCTTAAAAAAATCATTCGAAGGGTAGGAAAGCTGAGGGTAAGGAGCTGCAGTTTTCTCTGTGGCAAGGTGCTCTTCAGGAGGGAGAAAAGAGGTTTTGCCCTTTGTGACATCAACTGTGACATTACACAGTGACACAAGGACATAGCTGCTTTTCAGTTAACTGGGCCTGAGCACACCAAGCTTATATTTTATGTTTGATGTTTGTATTAGTTTCCTAGGGCTGCTGTAACAACTTACACAGACCGGCAGCTTAATACAACAGAAATGTGTCTCTCACAGTCCTGGAGTCTGGAAGTTTGAAACTGAGGTGCCAGCAGAGCCTTGCTTTCTCTGATGTTTACTGGCCTCTTCCAGCTTCTGGAGGTGGCCGGCAAACCTTAGTGTTCATTGGCTCGTAAATACGTCACTCCAATCTTTGCCTCCTTGGTCGCAGGGCATCCTCCCATGGGCCTGTCCCTGCGTCTCTTCTGCTCTTCTTATAAAGATGCCAACAATGTTGGATTTAGGGCCCACTCGACTGCAGTGTGACCTCATCCTAACTAATTGCATCTGCAAAGACCCTGTTTCCAAATGCGGTCACGTTCATGGGTTAGGACTTGAATAGATATTTTCAGAAGACATAATTCAATCCCCCAAAATGTTCTCTCAGGATTGATTATACATAGGAATGATATTCTTAAGGATATGTTTCAAGGAAACCAAATATCTGTTGATTCCCCCAATATTTTCCCAACTCTCCCTTGGATTTCTCTTTTCCCATTTTCTTAAGGTCAGATATTATACATAAAATATCTCCACTCTCCTGAGCCCTGACACACTCTGGGATACTTTTTGAAGGTAACTTAGGCTTTGAGGGGCAAAACAAGAGACACTTAAGGATAGCTAGTGTGCAAGGAATGAGGACAAGTTGAAAAGAGGTTCATTAACAAAGGATAAAGGGTTTAGTAGGAGAAAGTTTAGGTTGAATTTCACCACGTTCCTCTAGCCAGCTGTGTTTTTGATGATAACATAACTGTCACTTTATTTGCATTTTACTGAAATCTTTATTTGTAGAAAAGAATTACATATACATATATAAAATGCCTTCATAGTAGAAATTTTCTAATGTCAGCTTTTCATTCAACAGATCCTTATGAAATATCATTTTCCATGCAATGTATCAGGTACTGGAGGAACGAAACACATCGATGGCTAAGGTATGCCTCCAAGGAACTAAAGTGTGCCCTTGATGTAAACACAAAAGTGCAAGAGAAAATGGTGTCTCTTCTGTTATCATTTAGGCATTAAGGAACTTACACAGCAAAGTCTTGTACATTTGATAAAGCAAATGCATCTGTGATCTTCTCTCATTCCAATATCAGGTTAAGTGCCCACTTCTCTAACCCTGCATTTCTCTGTGCATATCCTTTTGCAACAGTTGGCCCAATGCTTTGAAAATATTTCTACTTATTTGTTTTTTCCTTGAAAATATTTCTACTTATTTGTTTTTTCCGCTAGTCTGGAAGTCCCTGGCCCCTTATTATTTCTTGAAAATGACTAATATTATGTGTAATAAACAGATATAATTTGCTACAAAATGGTAGCAGGTAAAAAGTTACAAACCTCGATCAAGTGCTTTAGTATTCAAAGAGGGCCTCCACTAGCTGTGCTCATAAGGGTAGAGTGGAAATTGACTAGGGCCCAAATGATGGAGGGTGATAAAGGAGGAGGAAAGAACATGCCAGAAGTCACGCTGTCCAGAGGAAGCCATGACAGTCCACAATGCATGCCCTTGCCCTCTACCTACTGAAATGTTTCTACCTTATATAGCTCAACAAATGATCACTTCAATGAATGATAATTTGTCCTTAACTTAGTCTTTTTTTGCATAAAGCAACTATAGTCTATGGATATTAACTTGATTATAGCCTAAGGTCAATTGGGTTGTTTTATGGAGAAGGTGCTGGGTTATAGTATACAGATGTTGGGTTCCATTTTCAGTGAGGACACTGGTATTGTTTTAAACAATACCCAAGTGAAATAAGTCCAAAGGAAGTTTGCTCTCCCTAAGACAGTAGAAGTTTTATGTTCTCAGCCAACCATCAACTGGAGAAATGATATCACAGAGTTGAATTTAAAGAAGATTAACTAGGGCACCTTCTGGGGAAAGGGATGGAAGAGGCAGATAGACTGGACAAGGAGACTGTTGTGGACATTTTTACAGTAGCTCAGGTGAGGGGCAATGAGGGGTTGAATTACAGCAAAACCTCAGGGATGTGAGGAAGGGGCCAGGTTAAGAAAGTTTACAAAACTAGACACACGTCCTGTGACACATTGATCATAAGATATTGAGAAATAAATGTAAGTCATGTGACCCTTGGGATCCATTTGTTCTATGGAGATATAGGTCATCTTGACCTAATATTCCCCAGGTCAAAACCTGCTTAGTCGAATACCCTCTCTGTAACACTTGTCAACTGTCTGACTTCCACAGGGCTCTCCTCTCTCTCTCTCTCTCTCTCTCTCTCTCTCTCTCTCTCTCTCCTGCTCTCCCCCCCCCACTTTCTGTGTCAGCTTGTGATGTTTAGGTTTCCAACTCCCTTACACACCCAGACACCTTAGTTCTCCTTTTGGTCGATGTCACCATAAAAGCATTCACAGCAAGATCTCCCCATCTTCATGGATGAGTTTTGGAGTCACAGCAAAAGGCAGCATTATCAGAGCACAGGTAGCTGACGAGGATTTGGTGGGGATGCTCCAATATCTACCTCTCAACCACCCTTCTCAAGCTCTCTGCATCTCACATTTGCAGAGTTCTCCTGAAATGTGACTAGTTCTTGATCCTTCACAGTTTGATGTGAGAAGCAGAATCACTGTGGGTGGGACACAGGCTGCTGTGAGAATTGCCCCAGTTGTAGGGCACTTAATTAAAATAGCCATAATTTATTAAACTTGTGCTGTATCAGTTTTATTGGAGGGTGCTGCACATACACAATTTCAAGTCCCCACAGCAATACTGTAATCTCTATTATTATTATATCCATTATTATACTTTCATAATCTCTATTTAGTAGATGAGGAAACCGGTTCTCATCAAGGTTAAGCAACTTGCCCCGTATTATACAACCTATAAATGAATAAATGAGGAGCCACATCAGTTATGTACATTTTTAATTTTCCTCTCTGCTTTCATTTCCTAAAATCCTGCCAGGGACCAACTTGGTGCTCATTTGAGGGAAGTATATGAGTTCCATGCAAGAGCGTGGATAGTGATTTTTCTATGTGTGCATGTATGTGTACATATGCATATGTACACACATACATACACACACATACACATACACATGCACTTACTATGTACACAGACATACATCCACACACATGCTCAAGACAGGGGCAATGTCTTTCCTGGAGTTGATGTATTCTAACGCCTAATGCAAAAGTCTTTGCTCATCTCTCCACATGCCAAGTACTGTGCTAGGTGCTCAGTGAACAACGAAGAACACGATCAAAGACGGCCGTTACTATATGGAGCTGGTAACCAAGTGAGGGAGGGAAAAGTTAATCAAATGCTCATCATGGTAAACACATAATTATAATTTATCTTACTATAATCTTAGTGCAACAGAGAAACATGAGCATTTGTGACAAAGGAATCTGACCTAGACCAGGGAAGCCAAGTTTTCCTTAAAGAGTGAGAGTTGAGTTTGTCTGGAAGATGATTCAGGAGCAGTAAGGTTTTGGGGCAGAGTGTTGAAGACAGAAGAAACAGCACATGTAAAAACCCTGGGGCGGGCAGAATTAATTAATTAATTAGCTAACACCTGGAAACAGGGATAACAGGTGTTTGTGGGGTTTTTATGGCAAGGAGGCACTTACCATCCCCTGCGGTTTGACGGGCAGCCCCCTCTGGAGATTTACAGATGTTGGATAAATGACACATAGGTGCCAATGGATTTGATCAAGTTCACTGTTCACACAGCAAACAGCAAAAGGTTTCCCCAAGGAGAGCGAGAGAGCAGAGACAGGCTATGGCTTCTTATTTCGGACGAGGGCGGGAGCGGGGAGGGGGGGCTGCCCTCCCACACAGGTGCTCCTAGTGTTTACTGAAGGGCATGGGCATCGGTTCTCATGAGGTTGCCCAAATGTGGGGCAAGGAGGACAGAGGAGGAGCAGGACTTGAAAGCTGCCATCACTGTCATCAAAAATAGTCCTCCTCTGTATTACATAGATGGAAGTTATGCAGAATGATTTCTCACAATTTCAGTGGAACACATTAAAACACCAGTAATTATCACAAGGGTGGAATGCTTCCAGAAGTCAAAGTCAAATAGTCAGAACAGAAAAAAAGGAAGTTTTTCCTGCTGTCAAAGCTATTACTTGAAAAGGAAGGAAAACCCCATAGGTGCTTTAGGGAGAGCATGTGTGTGTGTGTGTGTGTGTGTGTGTGTGTGTGCATGTGTGTGAGCTTGCATGTGTGTGAGCTTGCATGTGCGTGCATGTGCATATGTGTGTTCATGTGTGTGTGTGTGTGTGCAACCCCTCATGCACATGGAAAGTATATGAAGATTAAATAGATTATCAGAGAAGGGAAATATTCTTTATTCACATTTTATGTGCATCAATACTTCTGGTGCTCTGCAGAGTGCAGGATTATGGAAGTAAAAAAAAGTAAATAAAAATAAAGATAAATAAAAAAGAGTAGCAAGGAGTAGTTTTTAATCCCTACGATGTACCACTGTCTGCCAGGTGCTTTATGTACGTTAACTCTTCAAACCTTCATTAAAAAACTACTATGTTAGTATTTATCCCATTTTGCAAATAAGTAACCTAAAGTTCAAAGAGTTTTGAAAAATTATTCAATTAACAAGTGGTAGAGTTGATATTTGAATTTACATTGGGTAATTATAACTAGACTCTTACTATAGTCAACCTGTTGTTTCAAGTTCATTATGTTGACTTTATTTACATTTTGTCTCCAAAAAATCATTAAAAGTTTGAGAAATTCCCTTCAGCTTACTCTTGCTATTGATCAATTGAAAGGAATTTTCCTGCACAAAACTTTATATTTCCCAACTTGTCCATGAACTTGAAGTTACTTTAAAATATAAATCTCCTTAAACTCAGTAAACACTTTTAAAATTTATTCCACAGAACCATACAACGCAATTTTTCTCCCTCTTGGAAATAATCATAAAATGCTAATTTGGTCAATTTTACTCTATAATTTTTTTCTAAGCTCTAGTTGGGAAATGTATTGGCACTGCATCTAATTGTATGATATTCCGCTCAGAACAACAATAAAAAAAATCACCTAGCCCTGAAGTCTCAACACATTTTTCTCTTCTTTCAGAGTTTTATTGTGTTTATAACTCCATTCCAATCACTTTCCCTCTCCTCCTCACCTATGTTTTTATACCCTCTGTCAGAGGAGATGAAGTTGAGACCCCAGGAAACACAGAACATTTGTCTGTTTGTTTTAGAAATCTCTTAAGAAAATTCTTTGTTCAAAACTTCTTTGTTTGAAAATGTGGTTTGATGATTTGGGGATTCATAAATGACAAAGTCATTTGCTCCATTGATACAAATTCTAAGACATGTTTTTGAGAGTTTGAAAATATAGCAGAATCAATCCTCCCTTCCTTCCCTCCCTCCCTCTCTTCCTTCCTTCCTTCCTTCCTTCCTTCCTTCCTTCCTTCCTTCCTTCCTTCCTTCCTTCCTTCCTTCCTTCCTTCCTTCTATCCATGCACCTGTCACTGTGCAGTACCTGTGACGCCATGCCAATGTAGAACAAGTGACTCACCTGTGCCCCATCTATCTAATCTCCACTGACAGTGAATGAACAGACCCTGCTCCTGGGCGTTAGGTTTCCTCCTCCTCCTTCAGTTCAGACTTTGCTCCTGGAATCACTCCCTCTCTTCTGCATCAGTCTTACCTTTTCTATTGGATCATTTCCATCAGTAGAAAACATTTTCAATACGTTTCATTTGAAACAAAATCACCTAGTCCCCAAGGTTTTCTCTGAGTACCACTTTATTTCTCTCCTCTCCTGGATGGTGGACGTCCTGGAGAACAGTGTCCGCTCTTTCTTCTCTGTCGCCTTCCATTTCATCTCAACCAACTCCCGTCCCACTTTGGTCCTCATGACTCTGGTGAAAGTGCTCTTGCCAGGGAGTCAGTTCTCAATCCTTGTCCATTTAACCTGACAACGGAATTCATTTCCTCCTCATTCCTGAAGCACCTGCTGCACCTGCTTCCCCAGCCCTGTACTCACTCACTTTCTATTTACTCTCACTGCGCTTCCCTGTTAGTTTCCTTATTAGTTTCTTTTTCTCTCCTGAATGTCCGCAGGGTTTTGTACCCCAAGACTCACCTCATTCTTCCCTTCTCTAGTTATATGCCGTCCTTAGGTGGCCTCAGCCATTCTCGTGTTCCTACGGGTTGATGACTCCCCAAATTCCATCTCCACCCCTGGATGGTCTCTGGTATTTAATTTCCCACCTGATGTTTCTATTTGACTATCTAATTGATACTTCAAATTTAGCATGTCCAAAATAACTTTTGATTTCTTCATTTCTTCTACATTTTAAAAAACGTCACTAACATTCATGGAAGAGCTCACATCAAAATCTAGGCATCACCTCTGATGCCTCTATTTTCCTCGAACTCCAAATTAGTAAGACTTGCCAGCTTTGGCTCCAAAGTGCAGCTCGAATCAAGCCACTCTCCACCACCTCTCCTATCTCCTGCTCCAGTCTTGCCTCCCTTCAACATCCATTAACCCACAGTGGGATAATGGTAAAAAAACATGAATCGACTCACTAAACCATGGCCCGCCAACGCCATCCCTACCTTTTCACTACCCGCAGAGCTAGACCCACGTGGAATCCGTGGCCCAGCAGGCTGTGTCCTTCTTCCTGAGGTCCCTCCCACCATACCCACCTCACGCTTTGCTCTCCAGCCTTGGGTTTGCTCTTCCCGGAACAAATTCCTGCCTCGAGCCATTTGCAACGATGTTTCCAAAGGTGGACATCAAGCTCCTTCTCTGCCCTCAAGCGCCAGTTCTTCAGTGTCCTTCTGTCCACCTTTCTCTCTTGTCACTCTCCATCACCCACCCTACTTACTCTTTTCACGCTGCATGTAATTACGTTACATTTTACTGTGTTGTACATTAACCCACAGGTCGGTGCATTGTCTGTCTCCTCTGCTGGAGTGTAAACTCATGGGGATTAGAACTTGGTCTTGACCATTGCTCTAAGAATCAATGTACGGTTGTTGAACATGTGATCAAATAATCATTTCTTCAACAAAAGTTGCCAGCCATTATATTAACTTAAAGCACGTGACGCAAATAACTGAAAACTCAGCTAACACTGGTTTAAGCATATCATGGTATATTTTTCTCATGAAATAAAAAATCTGGAGGTAAAAGACCAAGCTTAGTGCAGCTGCTCCAGTGTCACTAGGGACCCCGACTCCTTGTCTTCCTGCACCACCGTCCTTGGCTTTGGCTTTTGTGCTATGAATGTAGCCCAGTGCTGCATTTCCAGTCAGGGCACCATATCCCAGACTAAAGGGACAAGGGCTTTCTCCTGTGAAGGCTTGGCCTGTTCTTTGGCAGAGGGTTTTTGTCTATATTTTCTTAGCCAGAACTCGAGCTGGGCATGTTTGTCACTAATGCTCACTTCTGCTCTGAAAATACCGGGCTCTGTTAGGAGGGAAGGAGGGAGAATGAGCAGTTTCTGGGCAATCAGTTGTGTCTGCCCCAAGCACCGCGGGTGCCAGGCCTTGCACTACGAGATGCTGCAGAGCTCTCTTCTCTCAAGGAAGGTGTACTATGAGAGGGCGGAGAGCAAAAGTAGTCACCATAAGGAAAACAAAGCTCTTCTGAGAACTCAGAGTGTTATCAGCTTATCAGTTATCAATCAGGAAACGCTCTACAATGCTTGTGATTGTTTCCTGGAGAAAGCTTGCTAATTGGAAAGTTCTCAGAGGGCTTCCGAGCAGTGGAAAGGCTGTTTCCAAAGACATGCAGTTGTGAATGTCTAGGACACGTTTGTAAAAGAAAAGTAGTTTAGAAAGGCTGCAGCATAGATTAGCGATGCCTGAGCATGGACGGAGGTAGGAATTTTGAGTGATAGAAAACTTTTGAAGGGCTTTTAAATAGAGGAGTAATATGACCAATAGTTTCGTTTCCCAGGGTTCAATCACTTTCAGTGAGGAGGAGGCATTAAAGGGAGAGAGCCTTGGAGCAAGAGATGATTTGTAGACGATTACCTTGGTATTAGAGCAATCCTCTCCTGAAGCCATGTGAGTAGGCTCTTGCATGATAGCTAGATGTGGCTAGAGGTGGGCATAGTGTAGAGGAGTGGTCACAATTTCAGGTGGCCCACAGGAGCTGGCTGGTGACATCCTGTGGGAATTAAGTCAGCTCTGAGGCCCAGGGGTAGAGGGATATGGGAAAGTAAAGGTGCACCCCCTCCCCCAGCACAGACACACACATTGAATTAAAATCAACACATAAAACCCTGTGCCTACCAGAAAAGATCCTCAGGACAAATTTTGCCCAAGGGCTACCAGCTTCAATCCCAAGATTGTAGAGTAACCTTCTGCTTAAATGGACACAGTGACACACAACATGCAGGGACATGGAGGTGTGTACCTCTGCAGCTTGAACTGGAATCAGAGAGGGTTAGATACTCTCGATTCACTTACAAGTTGTGACTGGCATTGAATTGGGCCAACCAGAAGAAGAAATACCCTCAATTAGGGGATTTAACCGTGGGTGCCTGGGCTCCTATCACTGAGTAAGATTTCTTGGCCATGCTCACCTATCTGGTCTCACATACAAGGAGGGAAAGGAATGGAAAAGCTCAGTTTCTTTCAACACAAACCCGATTTTTTAAACAATGATACCAATATAAGCTTTTAAAAATAAAAATAGTTGTTGGAAACTTAAAATATGCCAGACAGTCTTCCACATATTATTTAATTTTCATAATATCTCTATAAAAGTGACATCACTACACCCATTTTATAGATAATAAAACTGAGGCTTGGAGGGGTGTGTAATATACTTGAGGTCGCACTGCTAGTTAATGCAAGATGTCAGATTTCAATGAGCTTAAGTGCAACACTAGTCCCAATATGTTACAATTTTGTATTTATGTTCCAGGTAAATAAATAATCTAAATCCCTTGCAGTTTGGCTTAGATTAGCCAGAACTCTGTGTTTGAGTTTTTGCAAACACTAATGTGCACCTCTCGGCTGGTGAGGACAGTGCCCGCCTCCCTGTCGAGGCAAGCTGCTGGGTGGACGCGCAGGGCAATGCGGCTGCATTACCTGTTTCACCGTGTGTTGAAGAGAAGCTGGACTGCAGGAGGCAGCCAGGTCAGATGCAGGTCAGGGGCATGTTCACTGACAGCCTGTTTCTCACCGGGCACGGTGCTGGCGGAAGGAATCAATAGCTATTTTCTGACATGATTGACACCTCCACCAACATTTAGATATTATTACCAACTACACGCCCTCTCTGTTGTGCCCCAGGGCACTGTTTCTCGCCACAGTGGTATGTGCCATATTTTAGTTTAATTCAGGTGTGGCCACGTCTCCACAGAGGAGGCGCATGGGATTCCACACGTCCTAATCCCCACCTTGTCCAGCACAGGCTCTGGCTCAAAGCAGACGCCCCATTTTAAAAATGAATAGGTACAAATAAAACAAATAAGCATTCCATCGGACACCTACCTGCTTCTTTATGTGCTGCCCAAGCCACCTTCTCATAGCAGAATGAATCGTTTTATTTTCACATGGAAGAAACAACCACCTGTGGGGTTTTTTTCCTTCTCCTACAAGGGTGGGAAGAAAAGGAGAAATAAATAATATACTTCCACAGCCTTCTCATTATTATTTCTGGGAAAACATAATAAAGCTACAGCTGGCAGGCACTTATTTTTTTCTTAGCATTTAATAATAGAATTAATTGCTAAGTGGAAAGCTTGCAACCCCCTTCCTGTTGTGCGTTGCCCTCTGCTATCATTATGAATAGATGTAAAAATCAAAGCTAATTATCATTCAGAATGTTTGAAGAAATAGACTGAGCCACACACACAAAACTCATTTTACCTCACCCCAGCCCAGGTTACAAAGTGAAATACACACACACACACACACACACGCACACACACACACACACATGCACACATTCTAGGGCAGGGACGATTCCCGTGGATAATTAACTGCTCCATGAGTTTGGGTTCTTTTGCTGAAGTGGTTGACTGGAGTTGGGCACTTTCATATCCAATCGGGTCGCAGTCAGCTGGAAGTCAGGGATTCAGGTTACCTCCAGAAGCTCACGGCAGAGCAAGCCCAGGGCTTATTTTCCTCAAACATGAAATGACTGGCCTTCTGAGCCACCTGGCAATGTATGATGTCAAAATGCAAGAGTGGAAGCCACAAAAATGGAAATGCAATCCATTTTCCAAAGAGTGGAAATGCAACCATCTCAGTTTAGAGAGGAGAGGACCATAGGTGGGCCACAAGCCCGGGGGAAAGGGGAACTTGGAAATGCAGGACCTTTTAACGTTATGGGACAATATGGGAACACGTCAGAGAAAACAGTAAGATAACAAGGAGAAAACTTTTCCCCCTTAACAGTGGAATCCCTTCAGTCCTCCCAAAAGAGAATTGGAATCAATAATGGCTGCTTAAAAGAAAAATAAAAAACAATAGTGGTTGAGCAACTAGATTTTAAGAATGGAGGTGGTAAGGCTAATTTCAAGGTATTTGTATGTCAAGGGAAATACGTAAGTTTCAAGTAGTTAAAGTCACTGTTCTCAAGTAAATATACAATAAGCAGAGGTCAAAGGCTCTATTTAACCCATTAATGAATGGGTGAACCAATAAGATTCTGCACTAGTTTCAAGGAGCATTTGGAAGCTACGTGAATGCAGACATGGCTAGAGTATAACACTGGCTAACATCTAACAGGACACTAAGCTTTTAGAGTTATATGTTCTGCCAGCTAAAAGTTATTTACGTCTCTAACAGGCCAACATTTACAAGTTAACATGCACCTAAACATTACCTAGAAAAACGTACTAAGCTTGACTGTTTCCTGTCAATTGGAGGCCTTGGATTTGTGAAGCTGGAAGCAAGGCAGGCTAAGGGGAGGTTGTAGAATATTTAACGTATGCCCCAAAGTGTGGTCATTCGAAATCTCACCCCAGCATTTTCCCTTTTCAGTAATTCGTCTTCCCTTCCCAACCCACTTGTCAGTAGAGCTAAACTGGGAGTCTGGGCTTGGTGCCCGGGAAAGCCAAGATCACAGAGAGCCAGAAGCCTTTCCTCAGGCTTGAACTTCACACTGGACATGTAGAACTCTGTAGCAAGACAATACTTTCAAGACGGAAACGGGTTTAGCTGGGAGCTAAGAAAGCTGGAATTTTGCCTATCAGGGATAGAAGCTGTTAAAACATGTCACAGACCAGTCTGCTGGGAGGAGGGGTGAGAGGAAGGAGGAAGAAGGCAGAGATGAGAACCCCATGTAGGTCATTCCACTCGGGAGCCCCTCTTCTTCTGAGAGGCCACTGCCTCGTAGATGCTGGAGAGAGACGGATCTGGGGCCATGCGGTGCCAGCAGGTGGGAGGAAGGCTGGGGCCAGCCGTGGTTCAGGACGGGAACCTTCTCAGCAAGTGGGAGGCCACCTTCCAGGGCTCACACAGCCACAGGTGTGGAGAGAGCTGCTGGGAGTTAATGCGGCTTCTGACGGGTCACAGGCTGCTAAGAGGGCAGATCCATTAGAAGGGTCTAAGAAAGTTCCTGGGCACAGGAAACTTGTAACAAGAAGAGTGGAAAATTTAAAATCACCGTCAGTGGGCACCTGTACAATAGCTTTTCTAGAAAGAGCAGGTGGGACCAGGCATCCCCACTGGTGCCTTGATTATCTTTTCTTTCCTTACCCAACTGCAAGCATTCTCTCTACGCGATGGGTACGAAGCCTTTGATGATTATATATGAAGCAAATATCTCTTAAAATTCTTTTTACGGTTTCTCTTGGTTAACATAAAATTTTAATTTTAATGCAGGCTAATTTATCATTCATTCTTATCTTTGAAGATTAGTGCCTTTTGGGTTCTAGTTAAAAAAGCATTCTCTACCCCAAGGACGTGAAGATATTATCCTACACACTGTGTTATCTTCCAAAAGTCTATTTTGCTTTTTACCTTGGAATCTATTGATTTTATTAGGGTATGGGATAGAATCAAGTTTCACTTATTTTTATGGATAATTCCAACACTGTTTATTGAAAAGACCTTCCTTTGCTCTCTGCTCTGTGGTTCCACCTCTAACATAAATCGAGTGTCCAGTATCAGTGCAGGCTAATGCTGGTGTGTCTTTCTGTTCCACTGGTCTTTTGTCTACCTGCGTGCCAACAGCACCCAGCTGCATTACTGCGGATTTATAATAATTTGTGCTGGTTACTAGAGTTAGTCTTTCCCTTTGACCCTTCTTCAAGAGCGCATGAGTCTTGGTCTGTTGCATTGCCATATACGTTTAGAATCACCTTTTTAAATCCCACAAAAGAATCCTGCTCAAATTTTGGTTGGAATTACATTAAATTTTCAGGTATTTTGGGGAGAATTGTCATATTTAATCAAAATATTGAATCTTCCAATCTATAAACATGCTATATCCTCTCACTAGAACTTCTTTACCATATCTTCATTTATATGTTTCAGTGTGTGCGGATTACATATATTTTTATTTTTTCTAAGTATTTAATCTTCGTTCTACTATAAATTATAGATTTTCTTTAAGTAATTTATTTTTAGCTCTTGGTTGCTGATATGCAAAAATGAACTAATTGTATTTCCCACTTTATAGCCAATATCTGATTAAGTTTATTTGTTTGTTATAATATTTTATTGATAGGCTCTCTTGACTTTCCCATGTAATTTCCCAAGTAATGAAATTGCCTCTGAAAAATGGTTTTAATGGTTGTTTTTCTAAATAGTATAATTTTAATTACTTTTTCTCTCCTTTTGATATAGGCTAGAAGCTCCAGTAAAAAGTTGAACAGAGCTTCCTTCAGGTCAGAAAAGAAGGCTTTCAGCCAACAACTAATAAGGACAATATTCACTGGGTTTTCCTGTAACCCGTCATTAGGGCTTCTCCTGTGTTGCTCAGGTGTTTTTGTTTTGTTTATTTGTTTTACTTTCTTTATTTCTCTTATGAGGATTTAATTTTATCATTTTTTTATATCTCTTGAAAAGATCATTATTTTTCTCCTGGATTATCTTAATATGGTTAATTGCAACAATTGATTTTCATATATTAAACTAATCTTGCATTTTGAATAAAGTTAACTTAGTAATAATATAGTATTATTTTTATACATCACTGGATTCATTTCATATTATTTATTTAGAATTTTTGAATCTATATTCAACAGTGCCGTTGACCTATAATTTTTCTTTCTTGCTGCGTCTTTGTTTTGGCAATAAGGGTATGGTGGTCTTGTAGACAGGCTGAGGTGAGCCCTCAATTTGCTCTCTAAAAGAGTCTCTGTCATTTTTCTACCATCCTTTTACTTGTGGAAAATTTTATTATATAATATTTGTTTGTGTTTTTCATGCCTGTTTGAATCACTAACTCTCCGTTTAGGAATATTTTCTTTTCCCTTAAGAATACCTTTATTATTTCTTTTATTTCAAGTTTGCTGGGGACAAATTCTCTCAGATGTAGTTTGCCTAAAAATGTCTTCATTTTTATTCCATTCTAGAAGGATAATTTTCACATGATATAAAATTCCATGTTTGGAGTTATTTCTTTCAGTGCTTTAAAGAGATCATTCTAATCACTTCTGGCTTCCACTTTTTTTTTTTTTTAACTGAAAAGTCAACTGTCAGTCCAATTTTCAAGTCATTTAAACATAATCTGTTTTTAATGTATTTTAAAGAGTTTTCCTTTGGCTTTGATTTTTCAGAGTTTTGCAATGAAAGCCATCAAGGTGTATTGTTTTATTTATCTGCTTAAGGTTCTTACAGATTCTTGAATCTCTTGCTTAATGTCTTTTCTTAGTGCTGAAAATTTTTCATCAATTTATCTCCTTAAATATTGAGTTTCTCACTTGTTCTCTCTTGTCTTCTGGGATTCCGACTTCATAGATTAATTCAAATTTCATTTTGTCCAATTTGTTGCTTATTCTCTTTTCTGCATTGACTAATTCTCTCTTCAGCCTGTCTAATCAGCTGTTAATCATATACATTGAGTTTGCAATTTTGGTTATAATATTTTTAATTTTTAAAAATTCTATTTGTTTCTTTTAGAAAATCTGCTATGTCGTCTTTAAAGTATTTTAGTTTCTCTCCCAAAATTCTCAGTCTTGGTTTTTTGTGTGTTTGTTTGTTTGTTTTAGCATTCTGGAACATAGTGATCCTAATTATTTTAAAATATGTGTCTGATTAATATCTGGAAGCTCTGCAGTTTTATAATTGGTCTCTTTAGTTCTCATACATGTTGTCTCCTCATTTGCCTTTTTTTTTAACTGAAATATTGTTTGCATACATTTTTTGAGACTCAGATGATATTCGTTTTCTACAAAGAGGATCTCTGGATAGTGCATCTTTACCCTTGTGATAAGCTTGTCTGGGTCGTAACCAAAATAACCTGTGTGCCAGGCTGGTCCTGTGACTCAGCCGGAGGCTGTTGCACGTCTCACCCTCACAGCACCTTTTTCAGGATTGGCCAAACTCCTAAAGGAAAAGTGGCTATAAAAGTTGAGCTCACCCCTCTGCATATCTGTTTTCTTCATAATCTTGACCCAGTAATTTTTTACTTACATATAAATTTCCAATGTCAATAAGAAGCTTTTTAAGAAAGAAATTATTCCCAGCTTTTCTAGTTTTTTTACAGTAAATAGGTCAGTTTAAATGACCCAATCTGCCATTACTGGAAACAAAAGTCAAAAAGTGCTTTTATTCATGAAATTTGTGTTGTTCGAGACAAATGAACTATCTAAGGTGTTTTAGAGACATCCCATCTCCCCTTAATGAACACAGTTTAAGTAGCCAGGGAGCCCTCTGGTCCTTATCCATGGGAATCACCCTTTAGCTTAATTCCTGAGAGTCTGTGTCCAGGTTCCAGTTAAAAGGATCTTGGTCACCTGAGTTCATCTGGACAGTCTGGTCATTTCTATTGCTAGATTATTGCTGCTTTTTGCTTCACGTAAACCTTTAAAGCAGGTGCTAGTAGAGCCCACAATAGAGCTGAGACACCACTGAGGGTAAACACAGGTGCTGATGTGTTCTATGTTGGCACATAATAAACATTTGCTCATGTACAGACGCACTTCCGTGACAACCGAGTTTATAGCGGTAAAGAAAACTCGCTCGTCAGAAAACGTCTACCGAAAAGGGCCTCATACTTGTGCGTGACCACACTGGCAAGCTTGCAACAGCACGTAAAGGGACTTTTGTGTAGCACATAATCAATATTCAACAGTTATCTGGAAATAGTAAGGTGAAGTCTAAAAGATGAAGGATTCTCCTCCGCAAGGCGTACTTGGAGAAGAGCCATGTGGGAGGCACTGTGGGTGTCCAGAGGATGGAGAGGGAGGGAGGAGCCCCTCCAGGGCCAGACAGAGATGCTCCTTGCTGCCTTAGTCAGGCTGAGGATGCTCCTCCACATTTAGGGAGATGTATGGAATCCACAGAACTGGCGCAAAATGCCAAAGAAAGAGGCAGAGCTGACACATTAGGATGGAACAGGAAAAAGAAGTAACGTGGGAGGCAGAATTCTATGATGGCCTCAGGCCTCTGGCCCCCTGGGGTAAGCCCCTGCCCTCCTGCTCTCGGGGTGTGTGTTGGGGGTGTGTGAGTAGAATGGGATGTCACTCTGGGATTATATTATGTCTTATCGCATTACGTGGCAAAGGAGAAGGGATTGTGCAGATGTGATTTAGGTTCCAAGTCAGTTGTTTTTGAGTTAGTCAGGAGATTATCTTGGGTGGGCCTGACTCAGTCAGGCAAAGACCCTTTTGCCTTGAGTTTCTCCTGCTGGCCTTAGAGAGCGAGCCACGCTGAGTCCCACAGCTGTGAGGAAGTGAATCCTGCCACGGCTGTGAGAACTTGGAGTGACCTCCAGCCTCCCGTGAGGCCCCAGCCCCTGCAGACGCCTTGGCTATAACCCTGTGGGACCCTGAGTAGAGGACCCCGCTGAGCTGTGCCCCCTCGGGCCCCTAAGCCACAGAAGCTGTGAGGTGATAAACGTTTCTCATCTTAAGCTGCTAAATTTGTGGCCATTTCTTACCCAATAATAGAAAGCCAACACAATGAAGTGCAAATAAAATAGCAGAAATTAAAAACATCCAGAAATTAAATCATTCAGAAATTATTTTTAAGAATTAAAAAAATCTTAGTCAACTAAAAGATGAATAGAAATGAACCACTCAAAAATGAGTAAATTAAAGTACTAACAACAAAAGGGCAAACAAAAGTCTTAATCATTAGAAATTTTAAAATATGTAAATAGCTCCTTGAATAACTCCTAGCTCAAAGAGAGAATTTAAAAAAAAATTTAATGATAGACTATTTTAAAAATAATAGAAATAAGGATATTATGT
Organism: Lepilemur ruficaudatus; assembly: GCA_963574885.1. Lineage (NCBI taxonomy): Eukaryota > Metazoa > Chordata > Mammalia > Primates > Lepilemuridae > Lepilemur > Lepilemur ruficaudatus. The sequence continues at coordinate 97,137 of CAUYRT010108353.1, forward strand.
ATGAACATTTGAGAAGCATAAATATTCTACTCCAAGTTAAAGTTACAATATACTAAGTATTTTTATTACAAGCCATAATGATGATAAATAAAATATTTAATTCAAATGAATAATAAGAGAAAAATGTCAAATTAATGAAAAGTAAGTGGAAGAATATATTTAAGACAAAAGCAGGCACTAATAAATTGGAACAAAAGGAATATAAAATACATAAATATCAAGAGTTGTCTCTTTAAGGAAAATTATAAAGTATATAAACAATGACAGATCTAACTAAGCAAAACAAGTAGAAAGAACACATAAATAAATTCAAATAGGCATAAGACTAGAAGGATACATCAACTGAAAAACAAAAAATAAATTCAAAATTAAGCTAAGTCTTTTAAATCTATACCTTAACAACCTATGCACCTTTTAATATCTATGTCTTTTTAATATATTAATAATATCAGTAATCTTTCTGTTAATATTTCTTGCTTCTTTTGTGCTTTCCAAATTTTATGATGAATCTATTATGTTTAAAATCAGAAGAAAATCATGCCTGTCATTTTCTTCCGAATTTCTTCCCACAAATAATAAACAAACACCAGGACTTGAATTCAGTTATTTTCTTCCTGTGAAAATTTCAGTGCCTCCCACTTCCTGAGCTTCCACGTAAAACACGGACAAGCTCCGGGACCCGAGTGATGCAGCAGGGTCAGCCGTGCGCTCGCTGCTCTCCGCGTGGTCGGCACAGCCCAGGCTCACTTGTCGAGGGACTTGGGCACGAATCCTCGACACAGTTTCTTGGGCAGCTTTGCACCAGCACTGCTAATAAAAAAAACCAAAAATCTTCCAAAATTTAGAAATAGAAAAATATTTCCACTTGCAAACTTGAGAGATGAAATCGCACATCTAGAAGAAATGAGCCCACATGTGGGAAGAAAAGTGCAGGAACCAGTGGAGGGGAGACGTGGGTTGAAGACAGAATCCCTTAGAATACCTTGGATGGGCACAGGGCTTCTTACAACGTGGCCTCGTACCCGCCCTTCCTGTCCTGCCCTCACCTCCCCGCGTCCCCTCTGTTCCAGCCATGGTAAGCTCTTTTCAGGACTCCAAATGTACCGTGTTTTCTCTGGGCCCCTGAATAGCCAGCTTCTTCTAAAGCACCTCTTCCACGTTTCCTTGCCTTGGGATCTCAACTTAGACTTTAACTCCCCTGGAAAGTTCCTCCTATTGTAGGCAGAATTCTAAAAATACCCCCTTTCCCGAGATTCCTGAGCACAAACACTACCCAGGGTAGTGCTGCCAGGGCCTTTGCAGCTGCACCTAAAGTCAAGTCTACCAAGACAGAGGGACGAGCCCGGAGTGTGCCTTTGAAAGCAGAGCGATGGCTCTGGCCAGAGTCAGGTGTGGTGGACGAGGCCAGCAGGAGGGATTCAAGGTGTGAGAAGGACTCAGCCACTGCTGCTGGCTGTGAAGATGGGATGGGGCATGAGCACGGAGCATGGGTGCCTCTGAAAATTGAAAGTGGCCCCCAAGGGACAGCCACCAAGGGCATGGGACCTCAGCTGTGTACCCCCAGGGGACAGCCGGCAAGGGAAAGGGGACCTCAGTCCTGCACACCCAAGGGACAGCTGGCAAGGGCACGGGACCTCAACCCTGCACCCCCAGGAGACAGCTGGCAAGGAAATGGGACCTCAGCCCTGCAACTGCAGAGAACTGGACTCTGCCAACCTTTAGTTGGTGAATTTGGGGGATGTCTGGGGTTTCTAGAGAGCAGAGGAGAAAAACAAGAAGCTGTCGGGATGAGAAGAAGGATTCTGGGGAGGTTGAAGAAGTGGTGATTTGCCAACCTGCACAAGCTGCATTTCCAGATCTTAGGAGCCAGAGCATCCATTGGATATCCTCATGGTCGGCGTGCTCCTTGATCTCCCCAGAGCAGCCGTGTTTATACCCGTCATGACAGGGACCACAGTCTATTATAATGACCTGTATGTGTAGCTAGCGCCCCAGCTGAGCAAAAACACTTTAAGGTAGGAATTGTGTCATTTTAATAGAGAGTGTCTGGTGTCAAGAGTGATGCCTGCCTGGTCTCTGTCTCATGCCTGGAGAATTTGCAGGAGATTGTCAGGCAGAGACATCAAAGGCAGGGCAGAAAAGGCAGACACGGCGGGCAGCCTGTCCTCCATCTTGCCATGGCCAGGACGTGCGATCTCCCTGGGAGGCTGAGGCTGCAGGTCCTCCAGCATGATCCCTACCTGGAGGGCGGCTCCAGTCTCCACCCAGGGCAGGAAGCAAGAACTACTGCAGCCAGCAGTAAGCCAGCTCTCGCTTCCGTCCGTCTGCTTCCCGGGCTCCCAGGGCGGATCCCGGAGCATCCAGAGGCAGCGTGATGAAGGGGAGAGACTACACTTCCCCTTCCTCTGAGCCCTGGGGAGGGGAGAAGCTCCCTGAACTGGAAGGTTCGATTTAGACAGTACTAGTCTTTTAAAATAGCTGACTATGACTCTTAATTATCTAAAATAATTATAGATAATTGAGATCTGGCAGAGGCTGGAGAAAGAAATCAAGTCTTTTATATTTGTTCCCTCACGGAGTTTAGCCCACTTCATAAACTGGATCCACATCCATCCCTACAATAAACACTCACTGAGACACTTGCAGATAAGCAACTGTCCCAGGGAGGAAGGTCCTGTGGATGAAAAGATTAAAATGGTCTCTAACCTGGAGAGTCTCGGTCGAATGGCAGGGCTGGTGCTATGACAACTGAATGCAGCTCAGCATGACGTGGGCTATGATACAGCGACAGGCATACTAAAGATTGCTGCTGGGAAAGATGGCAGTCACTGCCTAGGTGGCCACAGTCACAGCCCCTGCCCTGGGGTGCATGTGCTGGGTATCCCTAGTACTCCATGGTGTGATACACCCAGTTCTACTGATCCTGCGGGTGAGAGGGGGTGCTTCTGAAGGTAGTGAGGTGGGAACAGAGACGGGCTAGGAGGTCCCTGGATGTGGGGCAGGAGGGTGCGTAGGGGCCGTAGGAGAAGACAAGAGTTCATTTTGCTAGAGTTGCTCACTGGGAGCATGTTTTTTTATGGGTAACAAACTAATTCTCAAAGTCAACGTGGATGGGAGAGTGCCCAGTGGGGATGTGTGCAGTTTCAATTGTTTAATTAAGTAGGCCACGTGATACCCTGTAGTCATTTAATGCTTTAGTTTGTGGCCACTGCTGTCCAGCGTGCAGTGTCACGCGGAGAACATTGCACGGTCCAGAGACTGGCGTCAGACTCTCCCGTGTGGGTCTCCGTCTTAGTGGCCCCCCATGGAGCCCCTTTAAGATAAATGTCCAACCTGCAGGGTGGGCTTATGGAGTGAAGGGGCAGCCAGCGCTCTTGTGGCTGCAGGACCCAGGGAGGAGAAAAAGCAGAGGTGGGTGAGAGTCGGGGGAAGGAGGGGCTGACTCCTCATCCAAGGCTCGTAGCACAGACGGCCCCATTCATAACGTGCGGAATGGGAGCTCAGGGACGCTTTCAACAACCAGGGACATCTTATCTGCAGCCAGGATGAGAAATTTCACTTATAACAAAGCTCGGCACAGAAAGGGCTCTTATCTCGGAGACCAGAATGAGGATATTAGTGACAGTGCCTGCTTCCCTCCCAAACCCTATTAGCATCAGGTAATAGGTTTCACCGATGTTTTCTAGCGTTTGCTCAGCTGCAGAGAGATACGGAAAGAGAAAGTTTCTTTGGTAACAAGGTAGATTTATACTGAGAAACATTACCCAAACACTGAGGTTGCTATTGATTCACGTATTTCTGAATAGTCGCTTGGAAAGAGTTTCTGTAGAGTGTGTCAGGTTTTTCCCGGTGACTTTCTTTATGAAGATGAGAGTGGGGTACTGGCCAGAGACTGGCCCAAACAGGATGTGCTTCTGCGAATGTAGATGTTGCGGTTTTATGCTCTACTGCAACTGTTTTAAACTGTCGGAATGCATGGGCGAGCTCACAGGGGCCCTGAAGTCCATGCCTTTGTATGTGACACCTGTGCCTTTTTATTGATCTATTTTTCTTGGTGTGAGAGGCCATGGCTTTAAGTAATGACACAAATAAATATACAAAGCAATTCCACCTACGTTATTGGAGAAAACACCTGACAGAGCTGGGTGAGAGCTCTGCTTGCTGTGAGGTTGGAGAAAACAGAAAGTGCAAAGCCCCGAGTCAGGCGTGGCCTGAGGGGCTCCAGAAACGGCTGGGGCGGGGGGCAGCGTGGCTGGGACCGCACGAGGTCAGAGAGGGAACGCGAGTGAGGCACTGGTGGGGGGGGTCTCAAAGGCCAATGGCGTTCCTCAGGATGTCGGTGTCTGTGTTTGCATGCGACGGAAAGCCCAGGGCAGCTTCTTAGCCCAGAAGCAACATGACTGGATTTCATTCCAAAAGGTTTCCACGGGCTGCCCTGTTGAGCATGGAATGAACCCGGGTGGGCACAGATGCCCGAAGACTGATCGGGAGGCAGTTGCCGTAACCGAGGTAAGGAATGATGGGGATGGAAATCATACCCATGCAGGGGATAAGAGGTCATTTTCTAGATATGTTTTGGAGAACCACCAGGATTGTTGATGGATAAGTCATGAGTGTCATAGAAAGAAAGGAACCACAGATGACACTGACTCCCATGACAAAAGCACTCAGTCTCCTTTTGTTTAGAAATCCCAGAGCCCCACCTGCCTTGGTACTGGAGGCTGGTGAGCAGCAGTGCCATCCTCACTTGCAGAGGAACTGCCCGGGGCCCTGGAACCAGCCTCTGGAGGGCTCAGGCCTGGGGCCCACGCAGGGACAGCTCCATCCCCTTGGTCTGTCCTGATGACCTGTCCAGGTCATGAACAGATTCCATCAGAACTCAGCACGCCCACACCTTCTCACTAAAGGTAGGACCGGGAAGAGGCAGAGAGGGTGGAAAGTGTGGATGCCCCAGAGCATCAGAAATCTAAGTGGCAGACAGGCACTCAGCCGGGCCACCCTGGACACCCTTGGCTTGTCTTTCAGACCCACTCTGCCTCCTCCTGAGTCCAGCACTGTGCCCCAGGATGCTGCCCCATAGGAACTACGTCAGGAGGGTCTGGCTTCAGGTTGAGCTTGGGTGCTGAGTGGCCCCAGCATGAGCAGAGCAAGGGAAGGTCAGGTGTCTGGCCCTTGCCCTCTCCCTGCCAGACTCAGGGACGGGCTGCACCCAGGCCTTAGTTCCTGCCTGGTGGCCCTCCTGCACTGTTGACCTCTCCGCATGCAGGTGGCTGTGCCCGGCCCTCACCCCTTCAGGCTGGAGAGTCAACAACTCTGGGGTGGTGACAGTCTTGGCAAAGTGCACTGTTCTTGGGATTGCCCTGCACCTCGCCTACTTCATTATAAGCAGTCCTTGTACTGAATTATACTAGAATTATCCAATTTGGGTGTGCATCCACTTCCTGCAGGGAAGACAGAGGCACACTTTTTAAATCTTCAAAGAGAGGTAAGAACTGTAGCCTAGGGGTTATAAATGTGAGGATTGTTTTTAATACTCTATTGAAATAATTTACATGCAATAAAATTCATTGATTTTAAATGTACAATTTGATTAGTTTTGACACATGTAAATAGTCATGTGACCAACAATATAGTCAAGATGTAGAACATTTGTATCAAGATGTTCCAGAATGTTCCTAATGCTCCTTTGCAGTCCAGTCCCTCACTCCACACGCTGGTCCCTGGAGACCCTGGCTCGGGATTCTGAGGTTTTTGTCAGAGTTCTCACTTCAGCCAGCGTGGCCTCTGCATAATGTCCCAGCCTAATGGAAGTGATTAAGCATAAAATCTTTTAAACAGAAAGACATTGCATGCCTCAGAAGGGCTTGGGAGACTTTAACTCATTCCTAAGCCGGGCTCTGTGAGTAATACAGATGTCGACAGATGTTGACAGTCGCTGAAAGGAGCAGAGGCAGAATGAGAATAGAAAGAAAAGATGGGCATCGCCTGGAAACAGGTCTCAGCCTGAGATGGAGATCTGAGGTGAGCCACAGACAGCTCGATCCTTGACAATAACGAATGTGAGAATGGGCTCTGGCATTCAACAGATGCCAAGTTCAAGTCATGGCTCTCCCACTGATTAGCCTATTATTAATACTTCCACTTTATACGCTTCTACCTTTTTCTTTGTAAAATAGGGAGACTTAACTTATGCATTGTGAAAATTAAAGTGTATTAGTGTGGTGAGTGAACTCAAACCAGTAGAAAAATATACTTGTACAGTACATACCATATGTAAAGCACACAGGCCTGCAGTACGTTATTATAACAGTTACTACTATGCATGTTCTTTCAAAGCTTTACTAGTTGATAAGATTTGTAAGATCTTTATGGTTCTTGACATTTGTCTCAGTTTTTTATCAGTCTAAGACTTTGCTTGATTAAATGTAAAATATCCCAGTATTCATTTCTAGAAATTTCAACAAGGCTGACAAAATTTTGAAGTTTACTCTCATTGAGATTTCTGGCGTAAAATGCCGGCTGTACCAGTCACTCTCTGTGACGTGGGACGAGGTATCATACCTGTACTTTGCTCTGTTCCTTCTTCCTTAAACTTATCTGGTTGGGCTGAGCCATTTCTATTGCCTGTGCCAGCTCCAAAATATTATGGCTCTTGGATTCTAAACAGAAGTATATGATGTCTAAGGAAAAATGCTTTGGGAGGCTCCAAACCTGATTTGGACTGAACACTCAGAGCAACTCGATCCACCTACTTTACTGGTATTCAGTAGGCTTTTTTTTTTTTTTCTTGAATCCAAGCAGGAAGAGTAAAGAGGTAGTTTAGAAGGATAACAATATATCACCGTGTAATTAAAATTTCAGGATACTAGATGGCATTCTCTGTCTTCCCAACCAAAGAGAGCAAACTTTTAGGAATTTCTCTTCAGCAGGTCTCTCCTGTGATAATGCTCCTAAACAAAGTGCTTATTGATGCTAACAGGTGTCGGTGCTCAGACACAAAGAAGTATTAACCTAGCCAAGGAGCTCTTTTCCACAACTTTACACATGGAAAGTTAATAACAACACAAGAACAAAACAGGGCCATTTAAATGCTATATTGGGATAGAAAAATACAGGTTTCAGAAGCAATTAGGGACATCCTAATTTCACTCCTTAGAAAGTTCTTCTCCTAAGTCTGTCAACAGGAGATACTCTGATGTATTTTTTTAAGCCATAGTAAGCAGCTTATTTTAATGTGGCCAGCGTCTCTACTAGGTTTTGTTGTTGTTGTTAGTTACCCCAATCATCATAACAGATCTTGAGTTAGGTACTATTGTCCTCGGTTTGCATGCAAGGAAACTAAAGCTCTGTCACGTGGCCAATGTCACAGTGTAGAAAGAGAGTGAGTTGGGGTTTGGTCTCAGCTCACTCTGACTCCCACATCCAGGCAGGCTCTTTCTCCTGGACCTTAAAAAAACCTTTGATGGTCTTACTTATTCAGCCAGTGGGCCAGAAACAGTGCTGGTGTTAGAGCAATGAGTCTGTGCTCAGCAAGTATTAAAAAGTAGAGTGAGCCAAGGAAAAACAGCAGAGAGACAGTTTTACCCGGGAAGAACTTGGAGCCTAGGATGGGACTTGAGATGAGTGCTATGAACACCGGCAGAGGCCTTCCTGGTGGTTCAGTCACATTTCTACAATATGGTGACAGTGATGTGCAGACCACAGCAATAGATGTCATTGTTCCTGCAGCTCTTCTGTCCATGTTGTGCAGAAAAAGAATTTCACAGTAGCCCAAGTCAGAGCACCTCTGATCTTTATTTTCTTTCCTCTTTTCATGTGAGTTTTCATTACAAAGCTTAAAAATATAAACATAGCGAGACAGCAGCCTCCTTTCTGGGTGGAATAAGGGATATTTTAGGGTATCTAAGCCAGAAAACCGGAACCCTTTTGGGTAGATGGATATTTTAAGTCCACACATGTATATTAAAGAGTTTTGCAGCAACAGTGGTTTTACTTAATCAGTAAGTGGTTAGTAAATGTTTAATGAGTGGCTCTCATGGGAGGCGGTGGGGGAACCTGGTTTCGTAGCCTTTGCTGACCTCTATGGAAATGTAAACACTTGCCTGAGCTGAGATCAAGCTACCGAGGTGACGTCACTGAGCAGGGTGTTGGGAAGATACTCGGAAACCCGCTGTTATACAGTATTTGCACGGTACAGGGAAAACGGAAGTAAGTAACCTCCATTAAAGCGCAGATGGTAGTACACAAGCGAAATACCTGAAGCGGAAGAGTGTACAAATTTCTGCAGAGAAGAGGTTCTCAGTGCGTGGTCCCAGAGCAGTGGCACCGACATCACCTGGGGGCTTGGTAGAGATGCAGATTCTCAGGGGCAACCCTGACTACAGAGGCCACAACTTCAGGGTGGGGCCTGAACTCTGTTTCAATGCACCATTCCTGGGGTTCTTAGACACCCTGAAGTTTGAGAAGCACAGCTATAGAGGCTCAGATGAGCCCTACAAACTGTATTTTGAGAAAGAGTGTTGTGTAGCAGAAAGTAAAATTTATCCTTAAGGCACTTGTTTTCATGGTCTTGTGTATGGGAGGAAAGGGGAGGAAAGGCAAAAAAAAAAAAAAAAAAAAACAAAGAAAGAAAGAAAGAAAAGGAAAAAATGCAGACATTGCTTCCCGAATGGCTCCCAAATCTCCCTCAAATAGTAGCTGTGGAACAGCACCCTCATTACCAACTTTCAATCAGAAAGATTATTTGCTGTTTTGATTGTATTAGTAATGAGCAAACACACTCATGTTACTGGGAAGTTCCCAGCACCACTCATAGGTCTGCACGTTCCTGTTCCCATTGGCAGCAGTCTGGGCCCCGCTGCCCTCTCCAGAGATGGCTGCTGCTCCCTGGTAGGGTGTATCCGACTCTCTGTTCCGTGCATGTGTGTCCTTCTGAGTAAATGTGACGGTGATGTTGTTGTTTCACAATAAATTACATTGTCCTCTCTATATTTCCGCATCTTTATTTTTGACTTGATACCTGAAACTTCACCTCAGTCTCGTGTACGGAGACGCTGGCGTCGCCACCTCCCCACTGCTGGACACAGGAGGCGCAGGCTGTGCGAGTTCACAGAGCTGCCCCTTCCTGGGCTGGGGACATGTTTCCCAGCATGCCTTGCAGTGGGCAGAGAGCCTGGGTTCCAGCCAGGCCACAGCAAGGAGACTTTCCCGCCTCCAGGCCTGGCCGCTATAAACCTCCCTGAGTTTTGTTCCATGGTTTTTCCTCTCCTACACCTGGACATAGATTTTGAGAAAACTCCACAGATTGGCAGGGCCATAAAATAAAAGGAGCCAAAAGATAAAAGCAGGACTGTCAACCTCCTGACCACGCATCTATCAGGACAGGATAGTCGCTGACCGAGAAATAAACTACCTGTTGAAACATTGTCTATTGATTTTATTTATTATAGTAGTCAGTTTATTCTACCTAAAGCCAACACTTACTTTGTTTATAACTCTTCACCAAGCAAATAATGCTGCAAAGACAGCCTTATGCAGCTTGTGATACACAGAATTGCGATTGCTGGACCATAAGTTAAAAGCATTTAAAATGTTAATAAATCTACCCGGAAGTTCTCTAAAGACCAACCAATTTCCATTTCCACCTATAATGCACGACAGTAACAACTTTTTTTATTCTAGTTAACATTCAACATTGCCAACCTTTTAAAATTGCCAATCTTGTTGATCTAAAATTCTTTCTGTTTTTAATGTAAATTTCCTGCTTACTTCTGGGATTGATATTCCTTCATGTATTTTCTATCCATTTGTATGCCTTTTTTCTTTTTGTTTGACAATTGCTTGTGGGTTTTTTTGCCCATTTTTTTCTATTGGGACTTTTACGTATTTCTTATTGCTATTCAGGATCTCTTTTTATTTTCTCTTCCTAATCTCTCCCTTTTACTTAACTATCTCATGACATCTTTGGTCACATAAGAATTTTACCTTTTAATGTAGACAAATGGATGATTTGTGATTGCCAGATATTATCTTTTTGTTTCAGTTTTGAAACCTTTTCATAAAATAACAATGAACATATTGTTGTATTTGTCCAGTGTTTCTATAGTTATTTATTTGATTTCTCACATAATTATTCTGTAAATGGCATATGGTAGGAATATAACTCAAGATTTTTTTCCTAAATTAGTAGTTATCCTTTTCAACATCATTTATGGAATAGCTTCTACTTTCCCCATAGACTATCATGTAGTAAAACCTATGGAGCATTCTGGACTCTGGCTTGGCCGTCAGCCTATTTTTTATACCTGTGCTATTACCATATTATTTGGACTACTATGGGAAAATATTTTGAATTTATTTCATTGAAATATGTTTGTAACTGACAGATTATAACAATTTGTATTTATTTCATTTTCTTCATGCAGTATATTTGAAAAAGAAAAAAAAATTCAACTCTTCTTACCTCACTGGCAAAACTAGTTCTAATAAGTCCATTCTCTTTTTGAAAACTGAGTATTTCAAAGAAATTGTTGACGTTTGATCTCAGTCCTGTTTATCCCCATACTCAAAGGCAGGGTAACAAATGGTGTGCCTCTCTCCCGCTCCGTCTCAGACACAGAGCACCAGAAGTCTTCACACATTGTCCTGGGAATGTGAGCAAGACTTAGGACGCCAAGAGAAGTCTTACGTTCACCCAATTATATGTGCTTTCCTGAATGTGCAAATCCTGAAATTTCCTTTCTGACCATTTATCATTAACTGATAACTTTCTAGAATACAAACCAACTTCTTTATATATAGCACTTTCCTTGAACTGAGAAGGGATTTGAAGAGCCACATGTGTGTACATGCACACACATGTGAATTCTGAGTGGATCCATGAGAATTTCTTATATCCTAGAGCAACATCACCTGAAGTTTAGTACATTATTTTTTTTAGGTAGAAGAAGGGAAACTAACAGGGGCGACTATCAGAACGTGCTGAGCTGATCCTCTGCTTCAGGGATTCTGAAGCCGTGGCAGGAGAGTTACCACTTATATCCGCTGTCCCAGAGTTTGGATTCACAGTGCCTCTTCATTCTCCAAGAGTCCTGTTTTGGATAACAAATCGCATGGCCACCCTCTGTATGAGGTCAGTGCCCAGTTAGGACTCATGACTCCTCCGGGGTGAGAGAGTGGGACCTCTCTCCTATGTTTAGAGGTGTTTTAGGATTTACGAGGAAGAGCTAGACACATGTTTAGGGGAAATGCAGACACTGAGAAGGCAAACTAGTCCCTTTTGATAAGGAGGGATGTGTGTTTCTGAAGGAGATGACTGAGAAGAGTGGAGCTGTTTGATTGTAGACATTTATCTTCAAGGAACCCTGCATTTGTTGCAGGTTTGCAGAGAGTCACATGGTATGAAGACTTTATAGTAGAAGGGCCAGGGCTTTGACACAAAGGCAGCAACAGTGCAATGGGAAAAGCACGGAATTTGAGTCCTAGAAGTGTTGCTTGCTCGTTATGCTAACTTAGGTGTGCTGTAAAGACTTTCTAGCCTCTTTAAAATGGGAAAAATATTATAATACCCACTGGATTAGTCAGGGAAACAGATCCAACAGGATATATATAGGGATATATATGTATACACACATGCACACACACATATATACATAGAATTGGCTCATGCAATCAGTAAACTGGAGAGCCAGGAGTAGGTCCAATTGGGCGGTGTAGGTCCCACTGGAATCCAAAAGCTCAAGGGTCAGGAAAGCCTTCTGACAATGTGAGTTCTAGTCTGATGACTGGCAGGTTTGAAATCCAAGAAAAGTTTTTTTTTTTCAATTCAGGTCTGATAGCAAGAAAAGAGTCAATGTCCCAGCTCATCTTGTCAGGCAGGAAGGATTTCTCTCTTATTCTGCTTTTTTTTTTTTTATTTTATTCATGTCTTTGATTGATTGATGAAGCCCTCCTACATTAGGGAAGGCAATCATATTGACCCAGTCCACCAATTCAAATGTTAGTCTCACCCAGAAACACCCTCACAAACATATCTGGAATAGTGTTTAACCAAACATCTGGGCACCCCTTGGCCAAGGCAAGTTAACACATAAAATTGATCTTAACACCCACCTTGCAGAATTGTCGTGGGAATTAGAAGATAGAAATATGTGTGTGTAGGTATATACAAAATATACTTGTTGGAATTACATGTGAAGAAAAGCAATTGAAATGTCCATGGGCTGAGCATAATGCAATTACTTACAGCTCCCAAGCATGTTGCAGAAAATCATGTGAGGCTCTCCAGCAATTTTAACGTTGCCTCTCATTAGCGTGGTCTCTGTGTTTGTGTCTATAAGGGGGAGAAATATCTTTGTTACCATGTCTAGTTGCTTTGGAGAAAGAAAATGGATTAGAGCACTCAAGTTTGACTATTTTATTTTTTGTTTCTAAGAACACTTGCTGTCATCTAATTCAATTCCTTACTATCCTGGTTTGACAAATCCAACAAGCCTTGGACAGAACCTCATTGTTTGGTGGCTGGAGACAGTGGGAAGCTGGGTGCACAGAAGGCCAGACAGGGAAGTCTGTGTGGAGGAAGTGCTTATCCTCAGGGGTGAGTCAGAGGGCCCTCTCACAGGATAACAACAGAAGGGTCACTTGTAGCACAAAGAAGACTGCTGTAATTAAAAAGAAAAAAAATAATTATATGTACAGTCAAGTCCCGGGACTATACACTATTCTTTGTCTGCCAGCAAATTTGTCTGCTCAGTAGGTACAATGAACAACGATTATCTTCTCCAAGCAATGAAAACCTAAGTGACAAATGTCTGTGATGGCAGCATCGCACGGGCTCCCAGCTTGAAGGAGCCTGCTGGTAATCACATCAGGTCCCCTCCCTGGGTCGAGATGGAGTTATGTAAATGTCAGGGTTCCTTCTGTACCCCCCACCCCAACAGCAATGAGTGTTTCCAAAAGCCACAACTTGCCAAAGAGATGAAGACACGGGCTTCTAGCCTCAGTTTTCCCAAAGTATCTAGTTGTGCGTTTGATCTTGCACCAAACAATGGCCAATTTAATGACCAGCTGAGGTCTTAACCCCCCAAACCTCATGAAATTGCAGTGGCAACAAGGAGGTGTCGTCTTTTCTTCAGCAGAAGTAACCTCAAGGCAAACTTTTTCCCTTTCCCGGAGCCCACTCCAGCAATGGAATTGGCTTCATACCTCTCTACTGACGGAGGAAGGCCAGCTTGAGGAAGAGCAAGAGAGCCAAAAAGATGCAAAGAGTCTTTCCTCTAATCATGGCAATTTTAAACCCCTCAAGCTATGTTTTTCACCTCAAACTAGGGCTCAGTGAATGTCCTCAAACTTGACAAGTTCCTGTCTCTTCTCCTCTCCGCATGGAAGGGATCCAGAGAGAAGCTCTTGCTTCTAGAGCAGAGCTTTCTAGCATGAGTTCTGGGATCATAAGGCCATGGACATATTGACCCTACTCTGCTTTCAAGGTAGATATTCCTGGGCCTGGGTCTTATTTAAACCAGGAGAAGTACTGCTCCAGTAAATCTCCTCTAGCATTTTTGTTCTTTGCTATCTGTTTATTTTGCCAGCCAGATCCAGGATTAGTCAAGGTACTGCCGACCTCATGCAAGTTGGAAGGTCTCTGGAATGCAAGGAAATCCTATAGCCACCTCTGCAGAAACATCCTCCAAACTCACTCTGCTTTGTCTTTGTACCACTATGAAAACTCCAGACATGAGTGGTGCAGACTAGACCAGACCAGACCTTTGTTAACTAATGGCCTTTTGATTTTGATGCTATATATTTATAAAATAGGTTAGAACCAAATATTACTTAAGTTTACCCATAGAGTCTATTCTGAATTTGGCTGACTACTTCTATTTTGTTTCCCTTTTCAATATGCTCAGTTACAACTATAGTTTGGATACAGTTTGTTTGTCCCCACCAATCTCATGCTGAAATTTGCACTGGTGAGAGGTAAGGCCTACTGAAAAGCTTGGGCTCCCAGTGGTGAGTGAGTTCTGGGCCCTGCCAAGCCTGGATTGATTCTAGGGGAGTGGATAGTTCCCTGAGGAGTGGGTTGCTATAATGCTAGGATGTCCCCCAGGCTTGGTCCCTCCTCTCACATGCCTGCTTCCCCTTTTACCTTCTCTGCCATATTTTGATGCAGCACAAAAGCCCCCCCGGACCAGAACCTGAGCAGATGCTGGTGCGGTGCTTCCTGTACAGACTGCAGCACAGCGAGCAAAATAAACCTCTTTTCTTTACAAATTACCCAGGCTTAGGTATTCCTTTATAGCAACACAAAAGTATATACCCATGTTTACAGGTAGTGAAAGATAAAGTATACCAGATTTGGATGAAAATGTTGTTTATAAAATTTGTCAACCTTGACATTTGCAGCCATGTGACAAAGCAAATGTGACAAAGCAAATCCTTTACCAGGAGCACATCTAAAAGATGAAATATTCTCTAGCCTTTTCCGCAGTTAAAGACCGATGTTTTCAATTTCCTTTATTCCATTACCATGGACAGGTTTGACCCGAGAGATGCACTGAAGCATCTGCTGTCTTCTGTATGTCTTTCTGCTCCTTAGTCCCAGTTAGAAGAGCACCTCTGAGTGCCTGGATTGAGTCTGGTTTCCTTTCAGAAATTTCTGTCTGGGTTGTCCTCCACTAACACTGATACACGGCCCCCAGAACATTCCATAGAGTTGACAGAACACAGGTAATACTGACTCCCAATTTTGAGAACATAAATCATCTACAACCACACAGCTCACCGTCTACATCAGCATGATTTTATCCTTTGTCTGTCTGTATTAACACAACTTTTCTATTCCAGAAAACCGTTACCTAGGAAGATGAAATTGCAAATAACTTTATGTTATCAGGAATGTTGCTAAAATCTATTTAACTGGGAAACAGACTTTCCAACCAGTCCTTATTAGCCCTTTCTCAGGCAATAAATTGCTTAACTAGTTTCATCAAACAACTCTTTTCTCACCAAACAACTGCTTATTCTTTCAGACTTTGTTCAAAGTCTTCTTTTCCTGGGTCCACCAGTCTTAAACTATTTAATACAGTGCATGAACCTTACCTAACACTAATTAGCCTGCTCCCGTTAACAATAGAAGACCCATCTTAAAACACCCAAACTCTTAGCCCTCCTCTTGGGTGCTACTAAGACATTGTTTTAGGGTATAGTAGATCTCCTTACTGCTGTTAGCCATACAGTGAGCTTTACTTTAGAACTATGTTATTTTCGTGGTCTTTGGGGGGGATGTTAGCAGTTAATAGTTTCTAACCATAGTACATAGAAAATATCAGCAGATGTCGTATTCATTTATCCTTATACCTCTAAGCAGTTTGCAATGTAAACACTAATTTCCACATATATATAATAACATAATACTTGTCAGATAGACAAGAAATTCCCGAAGCCCAATACGTAAAATCAACTGGGGATTCTGGTTAACAATGTAGATTTCTGAACCCACCTAGATGGATTATGATTCATTATGTCTGGGAAGTGAGTCAAGAATTTCCAATTCCAGCTATGCAGGTAACTGATGCAGATGGTCTTCAGACAATATTGGAAAAACAGTCACCTAGACCCACATGGCTGTTTTCAGTTACAGATCATAGCAGAGGTTTAATACTATCTGCTGTCTTAGTTTGGGCTGCTGTAATAAAGTACCATAGACTGGATGGATTGTAAACAACAGAACTCTATTTTTCACAGTTCTGGAGGCTGAGATGCCCAAGATCATGGTGCCAACATGGTTGGGTTCTGGTGAGGACCCTCTGCTAGGTTGCAGACTGCCAATTCCTCACTGTATCTTCCCATAACAGAAAGAGGTATCAACTGAAGAATCACAAGATTCATAAATTTGGAAAGGAGGGCTGTATTTCTCATAAAGGGTTGCAGCCTGCAAGTTGGTCATCTTGCTGGCTGGGAAGCATAACTTTGGGCAGAAGCTGAGGGCAAGCACTTCTAGGGGGAGAAGGATAAGACAGAAATTTATGCTGGAGGGGTTAGCTAAGTATACATATGCAACAGGCTATAGGGAGAGCTATGAATATTCATGAAGAGGTGGTGCAGGCATGCATGCATAGTAGGCTAACATATATGCAACATGTGTCCCATGTTCACTTTGGGGTAGAGACTTAGCATTTACATGTATTACAATTAGGCCCTATGCATCAAATGGTGAAGCAGAGGACATGAAGGCTCTGTGGTCAGTGCTTTCTTGTCAGGGAGGAGTGCTGGTCATTGTGTTGAAACTGCAAAAGGGAAGGTTAGTCATGAGGGTGGTTGAAATCACTGGTGAGCAAGTCTCTCCAAAGATCCAGTTCTTTTAAGCCTTAGGAGAGAAAGTCTAATGGTGATTAGCGAGGGAGGGGGTATTAAAAGACGTGTCCAACCTCCCATCCTGTCATGGCTGGGAACTCAGTTTTAAGATTTCTCTGTGGCTGGGTGTGGTGACTCACACCTCTAATCCTAGCACTCTGGGAGGCCAAGGCAGCCGGATCATTTGAACTCAGGAGTTTGAGACCAGCTTGAGCAAGAGTGAGACCCCATCTCTACTAAAAAAGTAGAAAGAAATTAGCTGGAAAACTAATATATATATATATATATATATAATATATATATATATATTAGCTGGGCATGGTGGTGCATGCCTGTAGTCCAAGCTAATCAGGAGGCTGAGGCAGGAGGATTGCTTGAGCCCAGGAGTTTGAAGTTGCTGTGAGCTAGGCTGATGGCTATGGCACTCTAGTCCGGGCAACAGAATGAGACTCTGTCTCAAAAAACAAATATTTCTCTGGGGTTCCTTTGGCCAAGAGGAGTTCGTTTGATTGGTTGTTGGTCTTAGGATTTTAGTTTTATTTCTCCAAAGGCAAGAGAGATCTCTGGGGTCCCTATTATAAGGGCCCTAATTCCATTCATGAGGGCTCTACCCTCATGACCTAATTACCTCCCAAATGCCTCCTCATACCATCTCATTGAGGTTAGGATTTCAGCACATGAATTTTTGGGAGACATAAACATTCAGTCCATTATATCTGGGGAAGGAGAAAAAGGAAAGATATCTTCTTGTTTCAGCAAAATAAAGTTCTAGTCAATCCACGCTGGACACACATAGATTAAGATCTTTGAACTTCAACTCAACTGAGAAAAATAATATTTCATCAAACGGTTGATTGGGAACTTATGCTTCCCATTTCCTATATATGGGGAGTAAGGAAGGGAGGCTGGAAAACCACACCTATAAAATCTATTTCCTCTTTGAGTGGCATCTAAAAATTTTTTTTAAAAAAAACCCATAATTTAAGAAAAGCACTATGGTGTCAAAAATATTTTCCCAGGTGTTTTCTTTGTCAATTATTTAAAGCTTCTACATTTCCCATTCAGTTTAGCCATTGACTCCAACATTCCTGATGTCACCATGCTGAGCCAGCTCCCCTCCCTGACAGTGGACACCAGCTCCACTTTCTACCACTATTTATAGTGGACAATATCAATGACTTTGTATCCCCCATAGTGCTGTCTCCAGATCTCTCTGCACTTGTTCATTCTCCAACAGGATATTAAGCCTCTTCCAGTCACTTCTATCTCAGTGGCTACTTCCTGGTCGGGAATGGTGTGCACCTTGGTGTTCTGCTTAACATGAAGCATTTTCCTCCCACTCCTGCATTTGCTCTGGGTGGAGTATCCATGTCAACACTTTTATGCCATTAATTTCATTCTCATCCACAGGTCTGTGTGGTGTTCAACAGGTTTATTATTAACCTCTGGAATTTCAGCCACACACACTGTATCCCTTACTTGAGGTTCATTCATTTGTTCTTCTAACAGCTTCCTTAATTTTTGCTATATGGAACCCTCAAGGGTCATTGCAATTACATGGATGGGACCTGAGTCCCATTTACTCCGACAAACCCTGTCCACTTTGCCTCTTTGTCAGCACAATTCTGTACAGGAGGTTTTGCCAACATGTCATGGGACATCTAATCCAGCTCTTGCTCTGGGTCCTGTGTCTCTTCACCGTTGACGGAACACCTCAGTTCTCATCTCCTCACAATCGATGAATGAAAGTGAGAGACACAAAAGATTAAATTAGTGAGCAAAGAAATTTATTAGTAAGCAATAGTACTCTTCTAAGGAGGTAGGAGCGTGCACACGTCCAAACAAATAGTGATCCTGGTGTTTCTGCGCCATCCCTTTTTCTCCCTTCTGACCTCTCCTTCTTCATGATGTCGTCTCTCCCCCTTTTCTCTTGACCAATGGGGATGTTGTCTCCTCTCTGACATTGGGCAGGGTGGTTTCACTTTATATCGTTATTCCCGGATGTGTCCTGGTGCCCAACACCCAGGGGGGCAAACCACAATGTCCTGTAACATGCTTTGTGTTATTTCTGTTATGTTTCTTGTGACACTTGTGGCTTCCTTTGAATGTCAGGGGCTAACTGGTTAATGAAATGTGTTCCCAGGAACACCTGTCCCTCTGGGGACTGAGGGTTAGTGAACGTCCCAACTCCCTCCACCAGCCGTTTGTGGAAGAGAACAGGGTTTTCTGTGGCCTCCTGGGCTATTCCCCTTATTTTTCACAGTTCACTGGCTTAACTATACACCCCTTTATTCCCTCCCTTATACACCAAAGCAGGTGGTTTAGTTTCCTCAGGTCTGTATGTCCTGCCTGATAGTGTCACTGGGGGTCCCCAGAGGGAACTGCCACTGCCCCAACAGCAATGGGCAACAGCATGGCTGGGCTGAGAAGCTGCCAATCCCTCAGCATATGCCTGGGCAGCATCCCAAATGCAGAGTTATCCTCTGCTGCACAGCAGGTCGATAGGATTATATGAAGGTAAGGTTAAAAGGTAAGGTTGGGTTTTGGAATTCATTTAGAAAATGGGCAGGGTCCTCCAAGAACCTCCCCAGCCTCTGTTTGCAAGTGGCCAGGCCAGTCATACAGAAGGGGATGTACACTGCTGTGGTTCCCATAACCCCACTGGCCACCTCCCTCAAAGAGTACAGTCCTGATGATGGGGAGAAAGAGGATCCACTCTGAGTATATCCACCAGGGCTCAGTGAATCGGGTGGTGAGTATTGGGGTTGAAGCTCCACAGCTGTCCCCAGGAGAGCAGACTGAGCAGGAACAGATCCTTCCTGTACTCCACCTACTGCCAACAGGTCATCTAGGATGTTGGGCTCCTGTGACAGGGCTGGAGGGGGCTTGGTGATCGCTGCCAAAAAGGCTGAGCCTAATGAACAATCCTTGCATAGATCCCTGTTATCTCTGAGTGCCATAAAGGCCCGTACATAAGGCTCCTCAGACCACTTTTGTAATCTATGACAGAGAAGGTCAAGGTGCAAGATAGCATTAAAGTTAAAGGAGCCATTTGTGGGCCACTCTTCCCCATCTTCTAGCTTATGCTGTGACCAAACCATGTTAGACAGGAAGATTAACTATTTCTTCTTTAGGGACTGAGGGTCAAATTGATCCCAGTGTTGGAGAATACACTCGAAAGGTGCTGTCCTGGGAATGCTGTGCTGACCTTGCATCTGAAACACAGAAGAGGGCACAGGATTGCCGGTCATCCCCCAGCTGTCACATTGCCCTGGGAGGAGGTGTTGCTCTTCACACAGGTGCTATCCTGGCTCGTCGTGGGCCCTGGCCCGTCGTGGGCCTCCAGAGATGTGGACTAGGCACCCTTACCACGGCCTCTCTTCCTCCCCATGGGTGACCCCTTTGATCATCCTCCCAGTCCCTGGGTGCCGGTGCTGCATGAGCCTTGGCAAGACCATGATTTGCCATGTGTTAGCCTTTCCTCCTGCAGCGCCACTTGCAAAATAGCCAGGGAACTTAAAAGTTGTAGGGAGAGTGGTCTCCCTAACCTCTCCCATACCTTTCCTCCACAGCGTCTCAACCTTTACCACCTAGTAGAACCATGGAAATTTCCAGACTTCCCCTCTCCAAGGAGGGCATATAATACCCTCACATGTTCCTTAATGTTTAACCAAGCAAGACACAAAGCACATATCAGATATCTTAGGGTGCTGCATAGAGTCCTGTGAATCTGAAGACCAGATCTCTTCCAGGATAAAACAGCGAGGACTCTCAGGAGAAGAGAAAAAAAAAAAAAAAAAACATACTCCAAGAGCAACAAAAGCTCCAGAAATCTGGATCAATGCAAGAGCAGAAAGCCAGAGGCAAAGTCATGCCTTAGATCTGGAAATTCAAGTCAGGCACCAAATTATGTTACCAGCGGTTGATGTGAACACCTCAGTTCTTGTCTCCTCACCGTTGAAGAATGAAAGCAAGAGACACAGAAATTTAAATCAGCCAGCAAAGAGGTTTGTTAGGTAAACTTAAAGGTAACTTGTGGTTACCTGATCTTGTTATTGTCACAATCTGTTCCCTTGTTCAGCGTCCCGTTTGTTTACATTGTCTGTTTTCGTATTTTCTCTGCTCACGTCTCACTTTCCTACCTCACTAACATTCCGTGACACTTGTGCTCACCCTGACCTTGTTATTGTCACAGAAAGTTCTCTGACTCAGCCTCCCTTTTGTCCACGCTGCCTATTCGGTACTTCCTCTGCTTACACCCACCCATGCTAACATTCCCCCTCGAGGATTTGGGACCCTGAATTCTTTCAGGGGTTATGGGTGTTGACTCTACTATTAGAGATATATTTCTTTGACTTAAAACACAAATGCTCATTGGTATGATGGGTAAGACTTTTAGGGCGCTTTTATAGGTCAGGTTCCTCGGATGGGGGATATGGTTCCTTGATATGGGGCCTCATGTGCGAGTTTAATCAGAATGCGCTCTCGGGGGAGATCAGTAGGACGCAGGGGCAGCGTGCTGCAGGGAACATGGAACCAAAACTCAGATCCTCTCACCCAGGGGAAACTCATTTCTCCCCACTGGGGCAATTTAATGGCCCCACCCAGGGCACATCCCATGTGTTCTACTTGAACCTTGCCCTTTAATAATAAAAACCAATTGCACATTCTGCTGAGGGGAGGCACTCAGCATACATGGCCTGAAGTTACAGAGGATCCTTTAGGAATAACACGGCATAGGTGATTCTTTTTCATATTCCACTGTCCTTCAGCTAGCACGGCCGACATGTGCCTTTGAAAAAGTGTGTATGTGCGCTGGAAATGAGTATATTCTCCTCTGAAATCCCTGAAATTATACAGCTTTATAAAATCTGTGACTTCTGACTGGTTGTAAAGCACCACTTCACCAACTACACTCCAGTCGTGTCTCTCATTTGGAATTTTCCTGTCTCCCTATCAGAAAACATTTGAAGTCTCCTAAAGAATATTTTATTCTTACTTCCAATCTATCTTTCTGATTGAGGAAAGTATGGAATATGGCAACCCCTTAAGTTTTTCTGTGTTTTCAAACCGTTCTTTTTGCTAGGCACAGTATTTACAACTTATTAATATAAACTCACTTAGCAGTTAGATATTTTGTCTTAAATCCTCTTCCTAATTGGGTTAGCATAACTTCAGTACCTGGTATGCTTTTTGTTTTGCTTATGTGGATTTTATTAGGATTTCCCTTTGATACATTTTGATATTCTGCAGGCATTTCTTCTGACCCAGGGTGGCTCTCAATGCTTGGCTCTCTGCCGTCTCAAATCTCATCACCTTATTTTGTTCATATTTTGCTTAGATTTCGTAGGATGCTGACATTGTTTCCTGTAAGACTCCGAATTTGAAATGGATATCTCTTCTTATTTTTTTCTTTCCAAATTATCTTCTATAATTATAGGATAGAATGAAAACAAACAAAATGAAACATAACAATGTATAAGAGAACGTTATGAATCGGTTGTTGTAAACAAAAGAACTAGGAAGTACCCCAAGAACCCCGAGGATTGACTTGTTTCACCTAGAATACTTCAACGCACCATGTAGTAGACACCCTTCCAAGTTCCTGCGTCAGTGACTTAGTGAGTAGTCTAGTTGTCTTTAAATTTCATTTTACCATGTGTTTGTCCAGGATCTATTTTAGAAATTACACCAAAACGCCTACCAACTCCCTCCCACTCCCCCTGCTTCCTGTGATCTTATTTCAAACATTTTGTAATGTGCATGTGCAGAGTTGTGGCTGATACGGCCCAGTGACACCAAGTAACAAAAACGCCTGATGTATCCTTTAAAAATCAAATGACATGGGAGTGTAATTTCTTCATTTAACAAATATTTATTATGTTCTTATAATGGTCGAGGCTCTGCATTAGGTTTGAGTTTAATAGGGACCAAAATCAGATACATTTGCACCCTGGAACTCCTGGAGAGTGTAAATATTCATATTTACAGGTGCATAATACATACAAAGAAAATGATTGCAATTCTTGGTGAACATATAAAATAGGCTTTTCAGGGAATGTTATGCAGAGGAACTTGTGCTCAGGCTGAGATGCTTAGGTGATAACTAAGTAAAGCAGAATGGAACCAACCGACCATGCAGGTGTCATTCCAAGAGGAGAGAGTGGCCTGTTCAATAATCGGGAAAGAAACACAGATGTTCAAGGAACTTAAAGAAGCTTTGTGTGGCTGAGTGCAAAGAGCAACAGAGAACATAGGAGGTAAATCAGGCAGAAGCCAGACAGTGGGGGTCTCCTAGGGTCTTGTGCTAACAATGTTAGACTTTATTCTAAGAGCAGTGGGAGGTGAGTGATGTTTCCAGTATGGTCAAATATGTACTTAACATGGATGTTTTGCTGTAGCTCTGGTGTGGAGAACTAAAGGGAGGAGTCCAGAGTGGATTCAGGGAGACTAGTCAGAAGGCTGATGCGGTAACTGAAAACTAATATAGCTAATGGGCAAAAGTCAAAGATGCCTTCCAGGTTTCTGCATTGTGCAACATTCAGAGATTGGGAACACTAAAAATATCAGATTTGGAGGAAAATAATAATTTTGATTTTGAAGTTAAAATTGTGATTCTTTGAAACATCCAAGTGAGCATACTGAGAAATAGTTGGATTTAAGATGTGGAGCTAGAAATTAGATCTTGCCTAGAAATATAAAATCAGAAGTAATTTGCATACAGATGGTTTGACTAGATGGTAACTTAAAGTAGATGGGATTATGTAAGTAGAAAGGAGCTTAAGGAGAAAAAAGAGCCCCAAACTGAGCTTTAAGAAATGTTAATATTTAAATGCCAGAAGAGGGAACAATAAACATGCAAAGTTAATACAGGAGAAAAAGACAACCCATAGAAAAATGAGCAAAAGACATGAGTGGCATTTTACAGGAAATAAAAAAAAAAGATAGCCAATAAGGGAATGAAAATATTCCCAATCTTATGAGCAATCAACAAAATATAAAGTAAAACCACACTGAGATACCATTTTATGAAATAAATTAAAAAGTAATAAAACCAAGTATTGGCAAGGGTGTGGAGCATGGAGGATTTTTAAACACTGCTGGTGAAGGTCTACAACATGTATAAGAGCCCTGACACACAGTTTGGCACTGTCTCATAAACTTGAAAACTCACATGCTCTACACTCTATTTCCAGATGTATGCCCAACGCACAGCAACATACATGGGCAGGAACGTTCATGGCAGCATTGTTTTCAATAGCAAAAAGTTGTAAACTATGCAAAAGTCCAATAACAGGACAATAGAGAAATATATCTATTGTGTATATTCATTTATTAGATGTTTATAGAATGAAAGGCTCAGCTGTGAAAATGAATTACTTGTATCAACAACATTATCATGGCCAAATCACAAAGATACAGCATTGCATGTAAATACAAGACACAGAAGAAGACATACAGTATGATAACCATACATAAAAATTGTAGCACACAGCACTAAATTATCTAGGGAAATAATAAGATTAGAATGAATACTGGAGAATAATAATAAATTATTCAGAGTGGTAGTTATTTTTGGAACTGAGGGAGAGGCTTTGCATAGGGATGATCATATAAGGGCTTTCAGAGTGTGGGTAAAATTCTTTTGTTACACTGGATGACAGGCTTATTATTTCTTATATGTATGTAAACTTCATTTATATTCTTTTATGTGTTTAGCACACATAAAATGAAATTTAAGAGAACAGAATTAGAAAACAAATCAGAAGTAAAAGGTAAAGAAATAATTAATGTGTAGAAGATGGGGCACTTTGGGATGGTTACCAGATCAGAGGAGTGGCCCTGGGAGAGGAGGGCAGATACAGAGGTGTGGTGAAGACCACTGATATTATGCAAGTCAAATATCCAACAGGCCCACATTTTTGGGTGGTCAAAAAGGTAGATATAGAAATCAACCAGGATGATCTTAGATGTCTACAGTGCATTATGGAGCTGATGATATACGAGTGTCTCTGCCTGAAGGGGTTTACACATTGGACACTGTAAGAACAGCCACTGGGGAAAGGCTTCATGAATTTTATGTCACTCCTTCTTTTAGATGAGGGTGCCAAAGATGCCAGTGAGAATGTGACGTGAGCGGAGTCCTGGGTATGGTTATACCAAGCCACGGTCAGTGCCTGCTCCTCAGATGGCTGTTGCCTTCCTCTGCCCCTCCAAGCAAGTCTTCAAACCATGACGTGCCATCAGAAGCCCAAAGTCATCTTCATCCACACATGTCTACATAGAGATGACAATAGCCGTGTTTGCATAACCTACAAATTATGCCCAGTGGATGGCAAGAGCTTTGTTCTGAGTGGCTTGTGAACTTTAATTCTAATTATTCCCCATGATTGTTCTGTACAGCAGTTAGTTTTCAGACTGATGGGGAGGAACTTTCTCAGTGCTGATGGGAAATGCATACTATGCTAATTGAGTTCTTGGTTGTTGGTGAAAATTATTAAATGGAGATGTTAGCAAAGCCAGTGGTAGAGTTAAGGAGGTGACAAAGTAAAAGGCTGAGATAAATAGTATCATGACTGTGGGATGGGCTGGCCCAGGGTAAAAGTTCAAAGGAAAAAATGGAGAATTCATTTGTTACAAATTCTAATTTAAAAAGGTTTCAGATTTTTACAGTAAACTTTCCTAGAAAAATAGGGTAAAATGATAGAGAAATGGCATACCCCACTTATTTACTAATTCTAAATAAGGCAATTAGATTAAAATATAGTATCTTTAGAGGAAATTCAGGAAATATTAACAAGAAAAATAGCCAGAGCACTAACTCCAAGGGAAATTCTAATATAAAATCCATATATTTAGCCAGCAACACCGAGCAAAAGAAGAAAAAAATGAATTACCAGACCAGATGGTTTCACAGCTGAATTTTATCAGACCTACAAAGAAGAACTGGTACCCATACTGCAGAAATTATTTTATAACATTGAGAAGGAAGAAATCCTCCCTGACTCATTCTATTAATATGAAGCCAGTATCATCTGGATACCAAAGCCAGGAAAAGACACAACAACAACAAATAAAACTATAGACCAATATCCCTTATAAATATAGACACAGAAATCTTCAAAAAATTCTAGCAAACCAAATTTAGTAGCACATCAAAAAAATAAATAAATAATCCACCATGATCAAGTGGGCTGTATCCCAGGGATATAAAGATGGTTCAACTTATGCAAATCCATAAATGTGATTCACTACATAAATAGAAGCAAAACCAAAGATCATATGATCATCTCAATAGATTCAGGAAAAGAGTTCAAAAAAATTCAGCACCCTTTTATCATAAAAACTCTTAACAAAATAGGTATAGATGGAACATACCTCAAAATTATAAAAGCCGTATATGCAAACCCACATCCAGCATCACACTGAATGGGGAAAAGTTGAAAGTGATCCTACTCGGAACTGGTACAAGACAAGGAAGCCCATTGTCACCACTTCTACTCAACATAGTGCTGGAAGTCCTAGCCAGAGCAATCAGGCAATAGAAGGAAATTAATGGTATCCAAGTGGGGAAAGAGGAGGTCAAACTATCATTTTTTGCTGACGATATGATCTTATACCTAGAAAACTCCAAAGATTTTGCTAAGAGACTACTGGAATTGATAAATAAATTCAGCAAAGTCTCAGCCTGCAAAATCAATGTACACAAAACTCAGTAGCATACCTATACACCAACAACAACGGTCAAGCTGAGAATCAGTTAAAGACTCAATACCTTTCACAGCAGCTACAAAGAAAATAAAATACCTAGGAATATATTTAACCAAAGATGTGAAAGATCTCCACAGAGAGAAATACAAATCACTGAAGAAGGAAATTGCAGATGATGTAAACAAATGGAAAAACATATCATGCTCATGGATTGGCAGAATAAACATTGTTAAAATGTCCACACTACCTAAAGTGATTTACAGATTCACTGCAATCCCCATCAAAATAGCAGTGTCATCTTTCACAAATCTGGAAAAAAAAATAATTCTATGCTTCATTTGGAACTAGAAAAGAGTCTGAATAGCCAAAGCAACCTTAAGCAAAAAGAATAAATCTGGAAGCATTACATTACAGACTTCAAACTATACCACAAGGCTATAATAACCAAAACAGCATGGTATTTAATATATAAAATATTAAAACCAGGAAGGAATTATAACTCAGGAATTAAAAATCTTTCCCCATTAAGAAATGTATAGCTGTTTCACAATACACATTTCAATGTAGACTGTATACCTTTAAAAACGTAGTAAGTGCTAAAAATACTTGTTAAGTTCTCATTTCTGTTTAAAAATGCAGTAGCTGAATGGTAGCACCACTCCCCCCACCCTACCCCAAAAGATATGTCCATGTCCTGTTCCCTGGAACCTGTGATCTTATTTGGAAAAAGGATCTTTGCAGATATAATCAAGTTAAAGACCTCAAGTTGAGACCAGGTTCACTTTGACCTTCTGGCCTCTAGGACATGAAAGTATACATTTCTGTTATCTTAAACCCCAATTTATAGTAAGTTTTTACATCAGTCTGAAGCAACTAACACAAAAACCTCTTAAAGTATTAATAGATATTTATCATGATAAAGAATACCTACCTGTCAATATCCGACACTCTAAGTGCTCAGAAAATGACTGCATCTTAACTTAAACAGAGCATAGGGCTTGATTGCCAAATCTTCTGGGCCATGTATGAGCCCATGCCATTGGATAAATTCCTTACTAGATAAAGCTCAATTTCTTCATCTCTAAAATGTGGTTAACAAAATACTATTCAGAGTAATTATTACACTTTGAAATAATGCATAAAAAAGATTACCACAGTGCCTGGGATGCAGTAATCACATGATAAATAGTAACTATTATATGCAAACAGACACACACTCACACAAACATGGTACCTGGGGCCATGCTGCTTGGCATCTGACAGCTTTTTATTTCATTAAATAGCTCATTAAGACAAGCACTACTGTAACAAAAATAAAGCTGACAGGTCAACAAAAAAGCTTAAACCAAAGTTTACTTTTTCCTTTCCATAACTCAAAGAGAGATAGCATCAAAGAACAAAAAGAGTTACAATTACAAAGTGGCTAAACTACAAAAAAAAAAAAAAAAAAAAAGCATAGGGACTTTCTGTATCAGCTGTGAAGGAAAGCATATTTTCCCAAATGCTATCTTAAAAAGCTGTGAACACGCAGGGCAAAGGCAGTCGTGCTCTGTGGGTACGCTCCACGTAGGACTTGGTGTTAGACAGGAAATGAATTTCTAGAATTCTTGGTTTGTGCACCTGAGAGGGACTTTCCTCAGCTTGTGTATTTTGCATGAAGAATTGCTGGGAATGAATCAGAATGCGCACGTGTGAGTTAGTGAAGGCCGGGTGTGAGAGAGCCCAGGGCGTCGCCCTGGCACCTGCAAAAACCCTTGTCTGTCACGTGGTGGCCGAATGTTCCCGGGGGTGGGGCTGAGAGTCCGACGGCATTCCTCCGATTCCCAGCCTGTCAGCTCTCTCGCGGAGAGTGAGATGGACTGCCCCCTGGCCTGCGTGAGGGCATTCCGGAAAAGGGACCATTTCCACGTCCACGCCTGCCCCAGGGTCTGACAGGCTCAGTGACGGAGGAAGATACGCCTGATTTCCCAGCAGGAGCAGAGCTTCCCTCCCGGAGATCCAGTCCCGGGACTCCTGACCTGAGCAGCTGGCGCTCTAGGCCCAGGAGGAGGGGTGGCGCTGTCTTGATCTGTCTGTGGTTCTGTAACAGAATACCTGATATTGGGTAATGCATAAGAACAGAAATTTATCTCTCACAGTTCTGGGACTAAGTCTAAAGCTGAGGCGCCCGCAGCAGTGTCTGGCGAGGGCAGTTCTCGGCTCCTAAATGGTGCCTTGTTGCTGGAGCCTCCAGGGGGAGGGACGCCGTGTCCCCACCTGGCGGAGGGCGAGTGAGCCTCTGTCAGGGCCTTAATCCCACTGTCAAAGGAGGCGCTCTAGCGGCTGAATCACCTCCTACAAGTCCCACCGGGCAATACCACCCACCGGCCACTAAGTTTTAGCACTTGAATTTGGGAGGGGACACATTCAAACCACGGCAGGGACTGATTCTCTGTCCTCCCACCATCAGTGAAAGGATGCCACTGCCTTCCCCCACCCCTTTTTGAGCCTTTTAGATTTAAGGGCATTTAGAAAGGGAGCAATGTTTGAGGAAGTTAAGATAAAAAAATTTGTTTGATAAACTGTGGGATAAAAAGAACCCCACTGAATTCAACTAATATTTTTTCATTAGGGACAATTTATGTAGTCCTAATTAGCATGACTATTTTTGGTCATGTGTAAGTCTGTGTGTGCAAGAATATTAATTTACTTGATTCACAAAGCCATGAGGTACCCGTCTTTACATTTCCCATTCAGGTATTCATAAAATATAGTCTCTTTGAAAATATACCAGGAACCCAAAAAACCAATACATAGCCAGGTGAGGAGAGAAATACTGCAACTGACATATTTTTCTCTGTGTCAAAATCTGTGCTCTTACATTGCTCTACTTCATTCTAGAGTTCATGCTAATAGAGATTAACTAAGTTAAGGTCAGTGCAGTTTCCTCGCAAAAAGTGCAGGGGACACAAAGTTTGCTTTCAGCATTCTGCTGGACTGGGAGTAGCCTAGACACAGAGCAGTAAGGAACCGCAGACAAGGGTAGTAAAAATCACGTGCATCCCACTTTCCCCTTTGCAAAGGCCCTTTGGAATGTCGTCTCCATGAGCACTGTGCTAGCTCCCGCCGCTTCTAACGGTAGGATTCTCTTTCCCGTGTCGGGGAGAAACTCAGTCGTGGTCTTTATCACATTCAGTCTCTTCCCCATCTGCATGAGCAAGTGGAGGATAAGGTGCTATATTTTACTATCTTTGTACTGTCAAGGATGCAGATGGATAAGTGGTATTTTGGCATTAATTTGCAAAGCTAGAGGCCCAAGCTCCTAGTTACAAAGAATTTCTGCTTCTCTTTAGTGGTTTCCATAGCAGTGTGTTTCTCCACAGCACGCACCCTGGAAGAATTAGCACAGGGATCTGGAGATGGCACCGCTCGTTTCCTTTCAGAGTCCTGACTCTGACAATGGCTGGGTTTCCTTTGGTACATCTCAGGTTCGTGATTTTCCTATACCAACTCAACAACTTAATTTAAAATGCTGCCAAATATAACATGTCTTCCAAAATTGGATATCATGGGGAAAAATAGCCAGCTATTATGAAACTTTTAATCCACTCTATAATTTCAAGCCATAAAATACTCTTTATGAGTAAATTTTTTGATGATTCTTTTGCCAGCAACACAGAGATTTGAATCTTTCACATCATAAAATGTTTTGCTCACCCAAAGGTATGATGTGTTGGTTCCTTCTTTCATTCAGTACTTACTAAGCACAGGCAACTTGCCAATACCATGCTCACCACCAGAAACATACAGCCCTAAGATACTGTCCTCAAAGAACAAGAGTAGGGGTGTGAGGTTTTACCAAAAGGAAAATAAACGATGAAGGCAATGTGGGAATGCTTTGATGGGGGGCTGTCTTGTGGCTGTGGCTGTGGAGGCAGTGGTGGGGTGGGGCGGGTCCTCACTCCTCAGCCTGAGTGGAGGATAAAAGGGAGACAATAAAGCTTGCATTGAATTGGCACCAGAAGCAGGTGCTGCACTGTGCTGGGTGGATACTCTAGCCTTGCAAGTTGCTTATGCATATATTAATAGTTTTTAATAATGCAACAGTTCTAGGAGGTAGGTAGCCTTACTCTCACTTTACAAATGATAAGACTCAGGCCAAAAGAGATTTCCTTCCCAAATTCACCCCTTACCATCCGATTCCAAAGCCAAGGGTCTTAACACTCTGCCACACCAATCTTAAAAAATAAGTAGGCATCAGCCAGGTTTCAACATGAGCAAATATAGAAATGCCGAAATTGGCAGGAGTCAGGGTTCTGTTAGACAGGGTGAGGACTGAGGCAGGAGAAGAAGGGAGGCAGGTTAGGGAACACTGTGTGCCTCATTCAGGAGGAAAAGCTCAGTGTGGCTAGGGCTGAAGGGTTTTATAACAGGGACTGACATTCCTAGGAGACTGCGCGTTTGTAGGAGATGGTAGGCAGAGGAGAGACTGCATTGGTAGGTGAAACTGTGAAGCTATTGCCCAGTGAAGGCCCCTTAGTTCCCTGATCATGGGATGGAGAGGGTCTGGCTTCATGATTCTTTAGGTCCTAAAGTTTGAAAACAATGCTGAGTTTGATTCTGAAGCCTAAGTGACCCTTTCTTCTCTATTCACTCCTTCTCCCTTCTAAGAAAGGGTAGAATAAAGGGGGCTTGGAGGATGGAGGGAGATGTCCATGAGGCTGAAATTTAATCCTTAAATGCCCAATCCATTGTGCATCAGGGCAGAGCTGGCCCCTTGACCCCAGAATAGCACCTAATTCCTGCAGTCAAGAATTCCCCACCTGTGCACATAAAACACGATTAAAAAACAATCAAAAAAGGATGCCGACCACTCTGCCTGGCTGGGCAGCAACCCTGGGAGTGGTCAGGTCCCTGGTGCTGCTCCTGCTGTGGCGTGGTGCCTGGGCGGGGGGCGGGGAGGGACCGTGGTCCAGCAGAGCTGCGGTCTCCACACTCCCAGACTGGGAAAGCCCCCATGAGGCAGCTCCAGCATTTTAAGGGACTTGGGAAGCCAACACTACAGAAATATCCTCAAATATGCATCAAGTACAGGTAGTTCCACAGGCCTAGAACTTCTGGACATCTGGACTTCAGTTGTTCCGGCTGAACAGGTGCAAAGCCTGGACAGAGGCTTTGTTAGCACCTGGACCTCCTGGGTCCTGCCAGGACTCAAGACCGCTCATGTTCACAGCAAACCCTCCAGTGCTCATGTCCTGGGACCTTGGGCATGTGGTTCATCTGGAGGCTGTAGTATGAGCAGACCCTGGACAGGGTGCAGTTGGGCAAGTCCAACATAGCTGCTGGGCTCAATAACCCACCTCCTTGCTTGTTGTGGCTGGGACCAGGAACCTGGGACCTGAGACCCGAATTGGTAACAGAAGCAGGTACTGCACTGTGCTGGGTGAATACTCTCTCTAGCCTAACACCTTGCAAGTTTGCTTGTGCATATAGTTTTTAACAAATGTTTAACTGTATGTGTAATTTGCAGGGTTTGGGCCCCAGGCACTGTGACCGCAGAGCTGTGACCTAGAGCTGGGTAGGCAGGTGGAACTGTGGGCACAGTCTTGGGCAGCTTCATCTTTAGTGCCTCCTGAGCAATGTGAGTATGAATTGGGGCACAGGCAGCTCTTATTTCTGAGTGCAAAGGGACGCTGCATATTTTCACCACTAAATATGATATTTGTTACAGATTTTTTTTTCTATTCTGAAGTTTCTCAGGGTTTTCATTAGCAATGGGTTGTAATTTTTCTGCATCTATTGTGAATATTTTTCTTTGTGAAATCTATGTATATAATAAGTTCATTAAAATGTTTTCAACGTTATTTCTATTTTAGTTTCCTGAAATATAACATTTTGGCATGATGGCTATATGTTTATGTATATTGCTTGGATTCAATTTCCTAATATTTTGCTAAGGAACTTTTTACATCTACATTCAGGAGTGGATTGGATGGCAATTTGCTTTTCTTTTGCTTCCTTTGTATAATTTTTATATGAAGGTTTCATAATAAGATATCAAATTTGTATATTTCATGGAGCTACTGAGTGTTCTCTTATATTCTATTGTCTTGAAGATTTTGTGCAAGACTGGAATGATCTATTTAAAGTTTTGTAGAACCCGTGTAGTAAACTGCCTGGGTGGATGTTTTCTCCATGGAAAGATCATTAACTAAGGATTCAGTTTCTTTAAGTATCTGTTATGAAACTATTGAGTTTTCTATTTCTCCTTGAGCCAAATTTGGTTCGATAATCTTTCTGAGATGTTTGTAGAAAGTTCTCAATTTCAAGGCAGATATTCCTCCATGGTGTTCTCTTACTATCTTTTTGAAAGCTTTGCCTTTTGGCTGTACTGACCTTCGTTTGCCTGTTTTGTCTATGGCAGTTTTAGTTCTGCTCTGGTGTTTATTCTCTCACTACTTTCTTTGGCTTGATCCTTTCATGAAATCTCAGACTTCCTTTCTAACATGTATTTCAGGCTATACGTTTTTCTTTAAATACTGTTTTAGCTGTGTCCCCTAATTTTGAAACATAGTATTTTGTTATCATTCACTTCTAAACATTTTATGACTTCTTTTATGTACTCTTCTTTGATCAATTTAAAAGTGTGGTTTAAATTTTCTAAACATAATTTATTTTTTGCTATTGTCCTTGCATAATGTTTTAGAGCCATAATTGTGTTTTAGATACACAATATATCGTATGCATTTGGTACTGATCCTTTGGTATCTGAGACTTGTTTAGGAACCTACATGTGGTTGGTATTTGTAATTGTTCCATGTGTGTTTGAGAAAAACACACATTCCCTAATTGTTGACTAAAGGTTTCTTTAAAAAATATCAAATAATTACAATCATGGAAATACATACTCCTGCCATAACTGGGACCATCTGACAGAATTCGAGAAAGAGATGCAGCTGTAGCATTTCATTGATTTTTATTATCCTTCAGTCATTCAATAAATATGTGAAACATTTATCATGTGCCAAGCTCTATTTTAGTTTCACGGAGCTTATATTTTAATTAGGGGAAGCAGATGATTAGTGTGCAAATACGTAAATAAATAATGCAGTGCTAGCTAGTAATACGTGCTATGGAGAAAGCAGAACAGTGAGATGAGATATAGAGACTGGAAGGTGAAGTAAGATCGGGACCGAGGTTGTCCTCGAAGACGGTGGCATTTGAGCCGAGAGCAGCAGAAATGTGAGCAACTGCAAAGGCCCTGGGGAAAGAGCAAGTTTTCTGCGGTCCCAGGATAGAAAAAGGTCAGCAAGGGAAGGATAAATAGAAGTTTGATATGTGGACAAGAAAGACTGAGACATTGCAATTCATTCAAGATTCCTTTTGCCAGGCCTCATAAGAGGTATAACAGTTTTCCCATCTGCAAGGTGGGAGCTAACTTTATACTGGTGCTCAACCATGCATTACAGATTTCCCGACTCCAGTAGCTTGTTCCACTGGCCTTCCCACCCTCTAATTGCTATTTCATCTTAGAAGCTAAATGAATGGGTTTGCATGCAATTACCATTTAAGAAAGAATGACAACTAAATATAATTAATAAAGACTCGTATTACTGGAGATATGCACAGTGTTGAGCTGAACTGAATCTGAAACTTACCACTGCTCGTTACCCAAATAAATTGTAGTTAAATGGCATGACTCTTATTTTATTGATAGAGAATTTTTAGGTATTATAGTTCGTCTACACCTGTATTCTTCTAGGGCAAAATGATGTGCTCAAATTGCAACTAGAATAAAATTTTCAGGATTTACAAGTATAAATCTCATCCAAGTAGTTTCCTTATTAATAAGGGTTAAGGTCAGGATTAGATGCCTCCCTTTTGTTCCTGAAGCACCCTCCTTCCCTCAGTAAGGAATTACCACAACGCACTGTAATCCCACGAGGGCAGGGATCACATCTATTGCGGCCATCACTATGTTGCCAGTGTCCATCACCATTACTGGTACGTGGTAGGTGCTTATTTTGTTGAATTAATGTTTAATGGCATTAATGAATTAATGTTTAGTCTAGTCTGCTCTTCCATCTGTTGATCATTCCTATTTGTGACGTTAATTTTGCATATATGAAAATGTCCTAATTTATAAATTGCTTCAGAGCAGTTCATGTGTGAGTCATTTAGTTTGAATTTAAAACACATACCCCTATAAAGACAATGTTGAAATATACAAACACAGAAGACTCCAGAAATCAAGTACTTAATTTTAATTGAAATAGGCCACGGTGGGGCTGCCTGCGGACCACATTTATCAAAACAGAAAGAAGAGAACACCCTGGGTTTTTGTGAGAACAACTGTCTCCCAGCTTTGAAGGGCAAGAGCACTCATTCTGTGACCTCTGTGGGGTCCCTGTCCCTCGGGCTGCTGTAAGGCTTGGCAGCCACAGATTCTCTGATCCGTAAAGGAAAGGTGTACAGAACAGCGGCTCAGGGACTCCTGCGCAGTACGGGGACATGAGGCAGGAAGGACATCTGAGGAGTTGGAGGGAAGAAAGAGAGAGTGAGACTCTTCAGCCAGTCTTGGTACTTGGTGTAGGTCAAAATTTTCAAACATACAGAATGTTTATAATTGGATGGTAATTTGGCCAGTGTCATGGACTGAGTTATTTCCCCTCAAAATTCATACGTTGAAGCCCTAGCTGTGAATGTGACTGTATTTGGAGATAGGGCCTTCAAGGAGGTCATTGAGGTTGAATGTGGTTATAACGGTATGGCCTTAATTAGGGATCACTGGTGTCAGTATAGGAAGAGGAAGAAACATCAGAGTTTTTCTCTCTCTCTCTCCCCCCCAGTCCCCCACTATGTGAGGACACTTCAAGAAAGCAGATGACCCTCACCAGAAACCAACTCTAGCAGAACATCGATCTTGGTCATCTGCCTCCAAAACTGTGAGAAATATTTTTCTGTTATTCAAGTCTCCCAGTCTGTGGTATTTTGTTAATGGCACCCTGAGCCAACTAATACATCCAGTGTTTAATTTTAAGAATAAACGCAGTGAGGAGGATAAAACATCAGCTTATATTTGCCTAGTACTTTAGGATATGCAAGGTATTTTCATTTACCTTATATAACTTAATTGTATTCAAAATATTTGCAAAATTTACAATTCACAGATGCAACATCACCATAAATGAGGCTGAGAGTGTTCACTTACCTTATCCAAGCCAGAACTAAACCTAGATGTTATGATTCTAATTCATTCATTATAAAAATAATTTGAAAGAGAGAAGGGCTCCATTCCTGTGTTTCTTTGGTCAACGTAAGGGCAAATTGCAATGGCTCATTCTGCCATTTTACACTTTAAAAAAAATTGGTACATTAATCTGGTCCTGCTTCAGATGCTAAATGTTCACCCCATCTCTCTGTCTCAGAGAAGCCTGGCTTTCCACATCCACCTGTGTCCTCTCCTTTGAGACAAGGCCCAGGAAACACAGCATCACAGGCAGTGCCTGTGAATTGCTGGCCTCACGTGGCCCCTGCCCTGTGCCTTTCCCAAGAAATTACCAACAGTCTCCAGGGATTGGGGTGAGCAGAATCCTCACTTTTCTTCACGTCTCCCGCTGGGCACTGGGGCTGCACTGCCCTATCTTCCTGGCCTTTCCACCTGAGTCTGTCAATATTACACCAAAGCCCCAGGAATTAAGTCTCTATAAATAGTGTTTGAAAATTATTCAATAAGTTTTGATTTTTACCTAAAATCTCTCTATGGAGAAGGATACTGTAGAGTAAATCACGTACTTAAGCACATTTCTTGGGAGAATTTGCACATAAACCTTCCCAAAAAATTGCTCTTTAGAAATTGCAAGCTGACTTTTCCATGTTACCTCAAAAGATGTCAATGCAGCAAACGTGACCCAAGTCATGCAGGACCCATGAAATATGATATGGTTATTTCCTAATCAGGGGAATAGGGCCAAAGCCTCCTTCCTGTTGCATGGTGGAGGCACTACCCTCCCGTATTCAACTGGAAGTAATTTGATCCTTTTACAAAGTCCCATGACTCCTAGGTTTGTGCCAGTGCAATGAAATAAAATGTATATATACACACACATTAACGTGTGTGTGGTGCAGTTTAACACTGAATCATCTGTAGACTACAGCAGCCTCAGAGTGGTGTCCCTTCCTCCACTCCTGCCCCCTTAACCCTTTATGCATCAATCAGCAGCCAGGGTGTTTCTTGAAAGTATAAATCAGATTGTGCCAGTCCTCTGGGTTCACTGTCCTCCGATGGCCTTCACCGGGGTTAGAACAGCATTCTCACTCTGTGCTATGGTCTGAAGCCTCTCTTAACCAGCCAGCCTTCCCATCTCACCTTGCCCTGCACTTCCTTCCAACTTGGGCTTCAGGCTTTGCAAGGATTCTTCACGCATCCAGTTGACCTTTGCCTCAGGGCCTTTGTGGAAGCCTCTTTCCTTGCATCTGTGCGAGGCTGTGTTCCTCCAGTCATGCAGGTTTCAACTCAGATGTCTCCTCCTTAGGAAGAAGCTTGTCACCTCTCTCCTCCATCACATCCTTCCTTCGCGTGCTTCAGAGCACTCATCACTGGCTGAAGCTACTTTGCATATCCATTTACTTACTTTGTCCCATTTGCCCATTTGTCCCTCCAAGTACTGGACCAAGGAATTCTCGGTGTTTTCCTCTGTTCAACCCACAGTGTCTATTCACAGTCCATACCTTGCGCAGGTGCTCAGCAAGCACTGTGAATGACTTGTGTCTATTTTCTCTTTAGTGGAAAATCAGATAACATTTAGAATATTTTCACTTAGTTTAGCATTAACTATTAAATTTTTTGAATATATACCAATTTATAGATTATATAAATGTAAAGTGTATATGTATGTGTATGCATTTATATATGCACACACAAATATGTGTGTGTGTACATATATGATATATATAGGGGCATGTGCACACCTGCTGTGTAGGCAGGACTAGAGTGGAGGGGAGAGGGCAGAGAGGATATAGGCTGGGAGTGACTCTAGCAAGAGATGGTGTCTTCCTGCCCTATCCAAGAAGGGATTCAGGGTCTCAAGCTTAAAGCTGACCTTTCTTTTAAAGCTAAATCTAATGCATAGTACATTCTTAAATGTGCACTAAATTTCACTCTCATATTCTGTTGAGGAAAACTACTGAAGTCCCCGTCAGCAAAGTGGTGCAGCAATTGCAAAGCAGGCCCATTAAATAGTGTGTTATCTGCACAGGTTGTTGGTCCCAGAGCTGCTGCAATTTCTCTTAGGGCCATAGCACTGAGAGATGCAAAGCTACCTCCTCAAAGCCGTGAGGCTCAGAGCAGAGCGCCTGCTCTTCAGTGTGCCCTGGGGAGGCCACGCCCTCTGCCTTCCTTCTCGGGTTCTAAAGCAGCAGGAGGTGGGTGGAGGATAAAACCAGAGGCACAGGCTCTGCAGGCCCAGGTCGAGCCCGAAAGGGAAGATCTGTCAAAGCCACTGTTTCACCCCCTCTTGACGTGTGCAGAGCCCTCTAGAGAGTCTAAAGGATGAAGCAAGGTGACTCAAAGAGAAACAGAAATAGAAAACGCAACCAGGAAGCTGCTCCCACTGCAGACCGCTGCCAGGTGGCCTCACTTAGGTTGGTATGAAGTTTCTATATCCCACACGTGATAGGCACAAAACTGGACTCCCTTTTGTTTTCCCTAAGTAGATCTTGTCCTCATTAGGCACTCGGTCCTGAGAACCAGAATCCCCTGAGAAATTCCAAGGTGACAATACTCTCTCCCCACTCCCAGGTAATTAGTCCATAGGTGCTATGGTAATAACATCAATTTTGGTCAATTTATAGCCAAATGTCTAAAATGTACTCTATGGTTTGTGTGATGGTCTCCCGTACACACCCCATTTAGTGAAGATTGGGAGTGGATTCATTTCGAGTTGCCTCTATGTCACATAAAAGTTTTTATAATAATCTGTTGAGTTCATTCACTTGTTTATTTGGCAAAATATTTATCACATGCCTGCAATGTGCGAGGCCTTGATCCTGTCTCTGGGAATATAACTGGAAAATTACATTTTAGAGGGAAGAATAATATGCAAATGAATAACTGAATGAATGGATTCTGCGTGGAGTTTTGGATTGTATTAATGAAATACAGAATGTCACTTCAGTAGGACTCGCCCCATGCTGCTGCTGAGTCCTAGCAAAAAAGCTGTTGAGCAGGAACCAAACGTTAATGTTTCCTCGGAAAGTAACACCGCCGTAGTCTAAGACTGAATTCCAGGTCACGTCTGCAGCAGAGCTGAAGAAGTGAGCAAGTTCATGAACTGCATTTGGCTGTATTCTCCTGTGGCTACATCTGGACATTCCTGCTGAAGTCTGTGATGACCATGCAGACTCTCTGAAGGAAAACACAACCCGTGTCCAGCCTTTGTTTTCTCTTTTCTCTTTCCGCAAAGCCTTTCAGTCTTTGCTTTATTGTTTTCTTTCGTAATCTCCTTATTTTCAACCCCTCAGCTCAGTTTGCAGATGTGGCTGGAATCTGCTCTGTCTTGGGCTGTCGTTGATAGACTGTGACAGCCAAGGACTCCAGCTAGAGGGTTTCAAGGGTGTCTGGTTGGTGGGGTTGATGCTGTCTTAGGAAAAATGGGACAGAGTCCAAGCTACGACTGGTCAATGTGCATTGCTGATGTGACCACATGAGCAGGTTAGTGAACCTGATGGCTCTGGAAGGCCTGAGGCAAGTCCGGGCAAATATCCTGGTCGGGTGTACTGCTCCTTAGGGAGGCTCGTCACTCAGATGAAGCAATAACCCC
Source organism: Lepilemur ruficaudatus (assembly GCA_963574885.1). NCBI lineage: Eukaryota > Metazoa > Chordata > Mammalia > Primates > Lepilemuridae > Lepilemur > Lepilemur ruficaudatus. Next base: position 135,998 of record CAUYRT010108353.1, read on the forward strand.
ACCACCTCCTGTATTCTTCACGCAAGTGTCTTGGCTCTGAGAGTCTGGCTGTCCTGTATAAAATGTCCTCCCCCCACGAAAGACCTCTGCCTATATGTGTGTATCATTTGTTGTCTTTTGAATGAGTCTGTCTTCCTCCGAGGGCCTGAGGTCAGCTTTCTTGAGTTGGTCTCCACTAGGAACCCTCACTCCTAGAAGATCAGGTTCTGGGAGGGGAGGTCAGGCCTGTACCTTCTTGCTGATGTCAAACCCCGAACGTTAGAAAAGGTTCCCCAACTCTCCTCACCTCCTTCAAGCTGCCTTCCATAAATACACATCCATGTAATGTATCATCCAGTCAATTTTCTTGATTGATCTTGAACAGATTTGTTATCAACTGGTAGCAATCCCTGGGAGAAAACAGTCACTAACAGGATCTCCATTCCCAAAGCACCTCTGAGTTGTGTGTGTTATCATTATTGCTGTCAACTTAACTACCCAAACACTTTAAGGTATGCTTCCTAGAATTAATGTTTGAAGATTAATACAATTATTTTTATGCAGTGCTGATATTTCACTCTTTCAAATCAATTTTTAATCTATGCTTAATCTTTTTTGATAGCTAATTGAATTGATTCTATATTTGATGTGATATAAAGGACAATGACTAAAAATCAAAACACAAAGGTCCTGGTCCAGTTTTGTGAGTGTGTGATCTTGAGTAAGTCACAAAATTGCTAAGCCTTAAAAAAAAAAATCTTACTTGAGAAACAGCATAATCTCTGCCCTACTTGTACAGATGTCTTAAAAATCAATTAGAGAAAAATTATGACCTTATTAACTCTATTAGACTATGTCAATGCCAGGTAGTTATGGTACAATTATGGTGCTCTTTATAATTGCTTTTAATATTCTTGACCATTTAGTTGCCTTTCTATAAATTTTCATGTGGATAGAAATCATATTTGAATGTACACAGTGTATGGACCATTGAAGATAGTCAATAAATATTAAGTACAGAATAAATAAATCTTCCAGATGAGAGTTTTCCAAAGAGAGTGTAGTAAGCCACTAGAGAATCATAAACTGAATTTAATGGGCCATTGTAAGCATTAAAAAAATAAATAGAACACAGTGAGAAAAGGAAATATTAGTGTAATATACCAGTAAAGTTGAGAAATATTTGGTTGTTGTTTGTTATGGAAGCATGTGTGTATTTCCATATGTATAAATCCTAGAGTATAATGTACTTATACTTTTTATCTGAAGTTATGGTCAAGAGGCATCCTGAGTGACTCCGAGCTCTCAGCTGTGCAGACCGACCGTCTCTTCCCCCCATGCACTTCTTCCCTACTCCTGCCCAACTCAGGCCCCAGGACCCTACTCTAGATCCAGAGTCCAAACTCAACCCCACTGGGGTAGAAATGTGGGAAAAGTGTGATCTTTATTTATCCAGAAGGGCTCAATCTTATTAGAATTAAAGGAAAGTTTGAGTCAGATAATCTCTAAAGTCCTACATAGCATTTATCTTTGAGTTCTAAAATACTGTAACAGTGTGCAAACTCTAGTACTAGACTGCTGGGGTAACCTGTGGCTGCTTAATTTATATAATATTTTGTCTACTGTGCAATTTTGTGAGGCTGGCATTTCACATTTTTACAATGCTTCTATAAAGATGGAAATTAATACAACAAAATTAGGTATGCTTCATTAGTAAGGTTTCAGGAAATAATGTTGATATTTTCTTTAGAATTTATTTTCTTAGAAGAAAACAGAAATATTCTAATGAGAGGAAAATTGAAGTGGGAAGAATAAATTTTTCTCTGGGCCACTTTGGAAGCCCATTGGTCAGGACTGTCAGTAGGTAAATTAGTTTAATATGTGTATAGAAATAATTCTCTGAGTTGGGTTTTTGGGGGTTATACAATTATAACAATTCCATAAGTTCAAGTTCCCTTTTTTGCAAATAAAACAATAAAATGGAACATATGTAAGGTTTTAAAGAAGACTCTCTTGGGGGAATAAAAGCCACCAAGTCGACTTTACATCTTTTTTTAAGTGTTTTGGACTGTAAAACAAGAGCATCTTCCAAATTCACATTAGTTAAAGCCTTGGGTAGTTAGGGATGGAAGGCCAGGAGAAATGTTCCAGTGAATTTTGCTATCCTGAAGCTATTAGATTACTCACAGCCCATCTGACTCATGTTCTACACTTTTAACTCACCATGTTCCCATGCATCATAGGCTGGAAAGATCAGGAAATGAACCAGCAGAAGGGAGACTACAGCAGCATTGGCCATGAAGATTTTCCTAACACAAAGGACACTCCAGAATAGAGTATTCATGTTTTATTTCTTGTGGCCTATCTTAGTCCGTTCAGGATGCCATAACAAAATACTATATACTGGGTGACTTATAGATAACAGAAATTTATTTCTCACAGTTCTGGAGGGTGGAAGTTTGAGATCAAGATACTGGCATGGTCGAGTTCTGTTGAGGGCTCTTCCCTTCAGGGTTGCAGACAGCCACCTTCTTATTGTACCCTCACGTGGCCAAAAAAGGGTGAGAGAGCTCTCTGGGGTCTCTTTTGTAAGGGCACTAATTGCAATCATGAGGGCTCCACCCTCATGACCTAATTACATCTCATAGGCCCCATCTCTTAATACCATCATACTGGGATCAGGATTTCAACATTTAAATTTTGGGAGAATGCAAACATTCAGACCGTAGGATAATCCCACAGGTATTTTGAGAACAGTAAATTGTAACTGGTAGAGGTGAAAAGTGGCTGAGAGGTGAGTGAAGAAGCACAGAGGCAGATGGTGTTCTGAGGGCTTGAGAGCCAGCAGTAGGGCATGACAGTGGGGACTCAGGAGTTCAGGGGCTGTGAGGTCTGATCAGCTTGGCCTGTACCAGAGATGCCCACATCATCCTGCCATATGCCCAAGCACAGATGGAGGATTGTAAGCAGGTGGGACACAATGCTCAGCTGTGTACGTGAAGGTTGCTACCTTACAAGAGGGATTGGCATCCAGCAACGACAGTCTTCCCCAGCTCCTCTCCAATCACCAGTATGACCCTTAGGGCTAGGTCTCATATCACACCTTTACTTCTGTGATTTTTCATGAATTTCCCCTGGTGATTAATTACATCGAATGTTGCCAAGTGGCTTCTACGACCCCATTCTCCCAACGGGTCCAAGAATAGGTAAAATTTACTCAAACACAAAAATATTTTGCATCTTTACCCTGTACCAGCCATAGTGCCAAGCACAGAGGGCACAGTGGTGAACAGGAACAAAGTCTTTGCTTTGTCTGGTGTATGTCCCAGTAAAGGGACAGGTGAGGTAAACAAACAAGTATGTTATACGTCAGAGAGTGATGGACGCTGAGGATTAAAACAAAACAGAGGAAGGGAAAGTGATGGGATGCCGTTCGATTAGGCTAGTTGATCACATTCTTTTTTTTTTTTTTTTTTTTTTGTGACAGAGTCTCACTCTGTTGCCCGGGCTGTAGAGTGCCATGGCATCAGCCTAGCTCACAGCAACCTCAAACTCCTGGGCTTAAGCAATCCTTCTGCCTCAGCCTCCTGAGTAGCTGGGACTACAGGCATGCGCCACCATGCCCGGCTAATTTTTTACATATATTTTTAGTTGTCCAATTAATTTCTTTCTATTTATAGTAGAGAC